>CM021109.1:391188894-391292847 GCA_007115665.2 Sequoiadendron giganteum | reverse complement strand
AGGAACCATTCGGCACCCCGTACATAGAAAAACATAAAAAACAAGAAAATGAGGAAGACTTGAGCGGTGAACTTGAAAACAGTATCTAACGCTTTCGAGAGTTGTCCATATCGGACGACGACGAAGGGTTGAGGACAGGGAGATCTAAGCCCAAGACCCCTTGGCAGAGGGAGCACCGGAGTGGGACCCAGGAAAACCAAGGTGTAGAGGATGCTCACAGGGGATAGAAGGGTGACTCAGACGTGGCCAAGAGTGCAAGTGACGCATCGAAAGGTACTGAAACTAGTCCAGTTAGGTGCAATACACGGGTGGGATAGCGGGGCAAGATGGTGACTCCAGAATGAAAAAAGTTGCCAAAGTTTACAGGGAATGGGTCAGAGGATATACTACAACACTATAAAATGTGTGAGACAATTTGGACAGCGAGCGGAGAAGATGACCAGGATAACTGGTTGAAAGCATTCCTGGTGACACTTCGAGACAGTGACATTGACTGGTACTCGGAGTTGGACCGAACACAGAAAGCTTCATGGAGGGTGCTGAAATAGGCATTTCAAGATGAATTTAAACTATTGAGGGATGACAGTGAAATTGTGGCTGAGATCTACAACACCAAACAAGGGAAAAATGAAAGCGTATGAACTTACAACTGAAAATTAAAAGATCTACTGGGGAAACTAGAATCACATCCAACAGATGGTTTAAAGAAGAGATGGTTTATCAAAGGGCTGCTCCCCTCACTATGTAAGAACATGAAGGTAGTACCTCCATCCTTGTACACGGAAGCATACAACCGTGCGATGGATATTGAAAGTGAGAACAAGACATCCTCTAGAGGGAAGAAACATGATGATGAAGAAAGCACGGGGGAAAGTGAGGATGAATCAAAAACTGTACAAGCACTCCATTGTGACATGCTAAGGATGATGAAGGAATTGAAATAAGACAAGGAAGGGTTTAAAGACCCAACCAAACTATGGTGTACAGAATGTAAAATGGAAGGCCATACAAAAGCAAACTACCCAAAGAAGATGTTCTGTGACATCTGCCAAGTTATGGGATACTCGGTCGAAGAATGCCCATACAATTTGAAAACACAGAGTGTGCAAGTGTTCTTCACACAAGGGGAACAATCCACCCCTCCAACCACTCCACCGAAGTATCAGAATAACAATGCATCTCCTGGCGGCTATCACAACAATCGAAGAAACACCACACTAAGAAGCAAAATCCAATATGACAGCAAAGGTTAGCCCATGATCCAATGCCAGAGATGTAGCGAATGGGGCCACTTTGCCAGGGAATGCCAGAGTGGCCAAGGCACTGGAGGGAAGCTGTGCAAGTGGTGCGGTTCGAGCGATCACGAAGACACCGACTGTCCCAAACAGAAAGGTGTCAACATACTGGAGGTAGCCGATGAAGAAGTTCTGGTACTTACAAGGGCACAAACAAAAAAAGCTAACTACTTGGACCCTCGTACGGAGAAAGAATGACTCTAAGAAGCCAAGGCAGAAGTAGAAGAAGCAATGGCAAATGAACGAAGAACTACCAAAGCGGCAAGTACGTCGTTGCAATTAGAGTTGGAAAAGAACATCGTACGACAAGTACTTCACACAACTATACTAGTCAAGGTAACAGACCTTCTACAAACCATGCCACAACTAAGAGTAGCACTCACAAATATCATGACAGACAATACACAAATGGGTTTGAGCGAAGACACCAAAGAACCAACAAGAGCGACCACGGATCCAACACTGCTGGGAATAAATGGTAGGAGGAAACCAGTCATCGTACAGATGGAAATCCTAGGGATGAAACTCTCTAATACCATCATTGACGAAGGATCGGGAGTTAACGTACTACCCGAGGACACATGGAAGAGCCTCGGGAAACCCACACTCTGGCCACTAAAATTTCAACTGGTGGGTGCCGATCAACATAATATCAAACCAATCGGTACGTTGATGGCACAAAAAGTGGTGATAGGTATGCAACAATTCCTACTGAATTTTGTCATCATCCCGCTAGAGAGAAAAGCATACGATGCATTACTCGGACGTGGATGGCTAATTTCCGCCAAGGAAAACCATAACTAGAAGAAGAATACCCTCTCCATTGAGAGCCATGGGAAGAAGTATATCATCGACTTGAAAAATCAGGCGGTCAGTGAGGACTTGGCATCTTCAGAATCTGACGAGGGATTAGATGGCGATGAAGAAAAGGGAACTATGGAGCCAAATGAGGAAGGTGTTCTAGAAATTGGAAGTTGTTTAGAAGATGAAACCAGTTCACTGAATGGGCTATTTCACTAGCAGATGGAAGATTATGAAGTCTTCCACCCAGATTGCAACATGCTATAGATCAAGGAAGGAGAAGGAGGCTAAGATAAGAACTCTGCCAGTGAGGCATTCCCACCAGAGTATGGCGAATATAAGGAAGGCAGGGCAGAGTTAGATGAGACACCAACCCATAAGCTTGAACAAGATAAACCCATAAAGTAAGAGGAACCGATAATCAAAAGGGTGAATCTAGGAGAACAAGAGAAGGCTAGGGAGATCCTTGTTGGTGATGACTGGGACCCAGTATTGAAGGCGGTGGCATTTAAAATATTCATGGAGTACAAGGACACCTTCGCTTGGACGTACAAGGATTTGAAAGGAGTACCACTGGAGTTGTGCGTGCATAGGATTCCACTCGTACCAGGAGCCCAACCCATACGAAAGAGACCGTATAGGATGAACAAGAACTATGCCGTGAAAGTACAAGAGGAGATAGAGAAGATGTTGGAGGCAGGAATCATTTTCAAAGTAAATGTGAGTGAGTGGGTGTCACCAATTGTCATTTCCTTAAAGAAAGAATGAGAGAAAATATGGATATGTGTCGACTTTCGATGTTTGAATGCAGTAACAGTGAAGGACCCGTTTCCAATTCCCTTCACCGACACCATCTTGGAGGAGGTTGTTGGGCATGAAATGCACTCATTCTTGGATGGGTTTTTGGGATATAACCAAATTTGTATTGCTGAAGAAGACAAGTTGAAGACAAATTTTGTGGTCGAAGATGGAGTATACGCGTACCACCGGATGCCATTTGGGTTGTGTAATGCACCGGCCACATTCAAAAGGATAATTCTACACATATTTGACAAGATGTCAGTGGGCAACTTCAGAGCATTTCTAGACGACTGGTCTATTTTTAGTGACAAGTAAAAACATCTCAAAGCCCTTGGAGAATGCATGGAAAGATGCCAAGCAACACGTCTAGCATTGAACCCGAAGAAATGCAAGTTCATGGTACCACAGGGGAAGTTACTAGGCCATATTTTATGCAAAGCAGGGCTAAAGACCAATCCTGACAAAATAAGGGTCATCGTACATATGGAGGCTCTGGAAAATGTCACGAGAGTGAAATCCTTCCTCGGCCATGTCGGGTACTACCAGAGGTTCATTAAGAATTTTGCACAAGTATCATACCCACTGGACTTATTGACAAGGAAGGGATAACCTTTCCTATGGATGAAAGAACAAGAAAAAGCATTCAAGGAACTAAAGGATTGGCTAATCAGTTCACCCATCCTAGTGTACCCGGACTAGGACAAAGAATTCCATGTACATGTGGATGCCTCAAACTTTGCCATAGGAGCAACACTCGCACAAGTCAAAGCACATGGGCTAGACCAACCAATATTCTTTGCTAGTCGGCTACTCTCGAAGGCAGAGAAGAACTACAGTACGATCGAGCGAGAAGCACTAGGGATGGTGTACTCCATACATAAATTTAGGCACTACTTGGTAGCAATGTCATTCACCTTCTACGTGGACCATCAAGCTCTGATGTATCTTGTGAACAAGCCTATAATCCAAGGCAGAGTGAGTAGGTGGCTGCTATTACTTCAGGAATTCACATTCACTATCATAGTACGACCAGGGAAGAGTCATGTGATCACCGACCAATTGTCAAGAATACGGTTAGGTGAACCTATGGAAGGAGGCATGAACGAAGATTTCCCTGATGCACACCTATTTCAGATTGCAAAACCTTCCAGCTAATTAATGGCTTGCTATACAAGATGGTGTCCAACCAAATCCTTCAAAGATGTGTTATAGAAGAGGAAATACCAGGGGTATTGAAGGAAGCACATGAGGGTTTGGCTGGCGGGCATATGGGACCAGAAGCCACGATGAGAAAAATTCTTCTGGCAGGACTATGGTGGCCAACGATGCACACAGACGCACAGGAGTGGGTGATAGGATGTGACACCTGCTAGAGAGTGGGAAAACCTCTGAAGCGAGACTTTATGCCACTCTATCCATCCCACCTACAGGAGTTGTTTGAGTGATGGGGATTGGACTTTATCGGACCACTAAAAGTGAGTCACCTACATCGGTGCCGATACATCATGGTGGTGATAGAATATCTCACAAAGTGGGATGAAGCATGAGCATTACTAGATAACACAGCCCAGAGAATAGCCAGATTCATCTACGAACAGATAGTGACACGGTATGGGATTCCAATCCAAATTACCAGTGATCAAGGAGGACACTTTGTGAATCACGTCATCCAACTGATGACAACAGAGTTCCGGATATTCCACAACCTATCTAGCCCATACTACCCACGAGCCAATGGCCAAGCAGAATCTATGAATAAGGTACTAGTGGCAATTATTCACAAGTCTTGTGGTATAGAGGAAGCGGATTGGGAAGAGCGGCTACTAGCTGTCCTGTGGGCATACCGTACGACATACAAAGTAACAATAGGACACACACCTTTCCAGTTGATGTACGGCCAGGAAGCAGTAGTACCAATGGAATACATGGTACCGAGTCTACGAATAGCCATAGAGAATTGGTTAGGAGATACAGAGAGTTTGAAGGAGTGGTTATACAAACTCAACAAACTTGACGAGCGGAGAGTGATGGTACAATGGGTCATAGAAAATATGCAACGGAGAAGGAAGCATTGGCACGACAAATACCTCCGACGAATGGACTTCTGGCCAGGACAATTAGTTTTGAAGTATAACGGCCGTAACGAGATTAAACCAGGGAAGTTCAAAGTAAGGTGGTTAGGACCGTTCAAAATCAAAGAAGTATGCAACAATGGGTCTATAAAACTCGAGAATTTGGATGGATCGCCCCTACCCAGTGCAATCAATGGATCTAAGCTAAAGATATACTAGGAGAGGAAAGAGAAGGAACATATTATAGCCATCAATATGCTCAGATATGCCACCAAGGAAGATTGGCTTGTGCAGACAGAGGCACCAAGAGAGCAAGACTGGGGTTTGGGAGGCCCCAGATATGCAGGAGAAGAAATCTGGGCAGGCAGGAACCAGATAATGGAAGAGAGATTGGTAGAAAAGAGAGTGGAAGGAATTGCAGTACCACGAATAAACAAACACCTAACTAATGCAGTGTTCGGGACACCTGCATTATGGAAACGAATGGGTGGACACTAGAATTTCATCGCACCATACGAAGGCACACGAAAGGGGTACTAGGAAAAATAAATAGATGAAGAGGCACAAAAGGAAAAGGAAGAACAAGCGGCAAAAGAACCCCAACTTGAAGAAAATGATGAGGGGAAGGAAGAGTGGGACAATGAACAATGGGAAGAATACTTTGCAAAAATGGCTCCTTGTCTAAAAATTGTGATCATGGCAGAAGACTAGTTCCTATCACATGTGGACAGGTATATAGAGGGGATACTACAACTAATGAGAAGAGAAAGAAGGAAGGTGCTGAGGATAAGGAAGATAGCAACAAAAGATGGACTCTGGAAAATAATACCAAATTCGGTCGAACCTCCCACAGTAGAAGGTGAAGATGTTACATGGTACCAACAGTACGAAGGAAGGTATGTCGACGGCTGATATAAAGGTACTGGTCCTACCCCTTTACTTGATAAATGGTTTGATGTAAAATATATAGGTACATGTTGCAAGAAAGAATGTTACAAAAAACCTCCACATACCTGTAAATGGTATTATGCGTCCGAATTAAAGGTTCGAGAATGAGGCCAAAAAAGAGGCATGAAAAGAAAAAATGATGAAGGAAAAATAAACAATAAAGAAAAAGCAGAATTTGATGAAGGGGAGAAAGGAAATAATAAAAGAATATTAAAAAGAGAGATGAAAAGATGGAAAACTAAAAAAGTGGCCAAAGTCATTAAAACCACACGAGTGGAAAAAACTCAACAAACCGTACACCCTAAAAAGCAAGAGGTGTCCACAAAAAACCATAAAGGAGAGGCCGTACGCATTGTGAGGGAAGGTATCCGAGTTGGCAAGGGAATAACCAGAGTAAGAAGTAGTTGCCAAGAGAAGTGCCAGAGCAAGGAGAATGTTGTATGCATCTAGAAGAAAGGCATCCGAGTTGCTAGGAGGGTATGCAACTATAAGGAGAAATCCGTACGTAGCTAGAGGAAGCACCAATCCGTACGAAGCCCAAAGAAGTATCAGGGGAAGACAGTACATGAATACCAGGAGGAGGAAGCCGTACGTCAAAAGAAATCCGTACGCCAAGAAGAAACCACAAGCTAGAAAAGGTCCGTACGTTGCCAATTAAAGTCCGTACGCTGCTATCAGAAGTCCATACGTTGCCAAGTAAAGTCCGTACGCTGCTATTAGAAGTCCATACGTTGACAAGTAAAATCCGTACGCTGCTATCAGAAGTCCGTACGTTGCCAAGTAAAATTCGTACGTTGCCAAGTGAAGTCCGTATGCTGCTATCAGAAATCCGTATGTTGCTCTCAAAAATCTGTACGTTGCAACCAAAAGCCTGTTCATTGCCAGGTAAAGTCCGTACGCCAAACTAAAAGAAAGTCCATACATTGCACGTAGAGGCCCGTACGCTGCAAAGTGAAGCCCGTACGTTTCAAACCAAATTCTATATGCCAAGGCCAACAAAGTTTCGTACGCCGAATCCAACCAAAATTTGTACACTATAACAGGGAAACCGTACGGAAAGAGAAGAACTCAGTACAAAAGGGTGAGGAAGGAATCGTACGGAAGAAGGCACCCATACATGTGCAGTGGAACAAGTTTGTACGGTCCAAATAGGAGGGTGTACCAACCATCGAGCCAACACAAGACAAAGTAACTATCGTACCAAGGTACGGATCAAGGATTAAATTAGTTGGAGTAGTCACTGTCAATTATTTTTAGTCCCGTAAGCATAAGACAATGGATGCCAGCACGAGCGCCAAGGGGAAGAAAATAATACTTAGACCCAAGGTGGCTAGGAATAAAGTAGATAAGGGGAAAACGGACAACGTAATAGTAGATTCATTGACATGGGAGTCTCTCACGGGCATAGACTGCAAAACTTGGTGGCAGGAGACGACACCCAATCACCCGACGAAGCAAGCACTAGTGGTGGCACAGGTTGACAAGGCAATACAGTGTCCATTTTTTAACTCCAGAGATTTTGAGGAGTACTTGAGGGATATTGTGGCCAATTACAATCAGCATGGGCACCGGAGCACAATTGAGTACGAAGGAGTTCCAGTGACGGTGGCTTTCTCACCAACCGACTTTAGGCGAGTCTTTGGCATACCTGCATTTGGCAAGGTAGTTGCCAAACCAACCACAAAGATGAATGCCCAACAGAAAGAAATGATTATTAAACGCATTTGCAAGCCTGATATCACAAAAAAAGAGAAAGAAATGGTGTGGAGTTCAGGAGCAAGGGGACTGCTGAAAAACATGCTGATAAGTCCCGAGTGGAAATGCATCATGGACCTCATCAAGTGCAAGTTGACAGGTGCCAGTCGAGCCTTAGACATAGCAACCTGGATGGTGGATTTCATGTTTGGGTTGAGTGTAGGACAGATTTACAATTGGGTGCTCTACCTGAAAGAAAGGGTTAGAGAATTTCTAGAATGCAAACATAAAGCATTCTACATGACCCAACATCTGATAGCACTATTTTTGGATGCTGTCTATAATTAGGTGCCGCAAGGCAAACTGGGGAAACTACAGCCAACCAGGGATTATGACTCTTCTTGGCCGATAGTATTCTGGTGGACAACCTTAGAGGCAGGTGGCACAGCAGAGGAACCCAAGATGACAAGGAGAAAGAGGAAGTAGCTAGCTAGTGATGAATATGATCAATTAGCACTTTCCTCCTTAGTGGACAACATTGCACCAGCTGGTGTTTATTCAGTAGAGGTGAATCCCTAAGCAATAGCACCTATCAAAGAAGAGTTGGTAGAGGAAGTTGACATGGTTGGGAAAGTTGAGGATGAGCCAGACATAGCACCCTTGACTGGAGGTGTGCCAGATGAACAGGTGGAAGTAGAGAATACAACCATAGACAGCACAATGGGTGAGGACGCACCTTCAGGGGAGGTACTCCATGTAGACGGATGGTTGAGGGAAATGGGCTCTCCCATTAGGGAAGAAGATATTTCCCCCATACATTCACTGAGCTTGTAGGAGATGGAGGGAGTACCTATAGGAAGCACACAACTAGCGGCTCACATACCAGTAGTTCAGCAGGCAGAGATAGAACAACTAAAAGGAGGAGTAGGAGAAGTGGCACCACAGGTAATACACATTCTATCAATCCCACTACCTAGAGCTCACTACTCAAATAAAAAAGAGGCTTACTACCCAAAGGAAGACATACTGTCTTACAATCACATTTGGACTACATCCATCTGAGAGATCTTGAGTTGAGAAAATAACATCTACTAATGCCTGATTACAGTTCCGGTTAAGAACATGAACACTCTTTCTTCTACTCACTCTTCTTCAAACTTTACTTTTGCCTTCAAAAGATCTGAACTTTATTTTCACATAGTACTCACACACCTCACTTATTTCATGTATCAAATGATATAAATAATCAGTTATATATATATCTACATCTAAGGATAATATCAACTACATTTCATCCCAATAAAATATAAAATGTGTACAAACTGTTGGCTCAAATTAATAAACAATTATTAATGCGAATCAACCAAAGTCAGCCACAACATAGTAGGGACCCAAAAATTTATTTATCAAACAAAAAACACCTTAAACATTTTTCCTCAAAGATCCACAACAAGCTACAATCACCCTATCGGCCATGAACATGAAAAACATGAACACATAGAAGAAAATCACCAATCACAAGCACAACGATCGATGTGAACCAACAACATAGATACAACACAATATAGAAACATAAACAAGCATCATGAAACAACACATGAGCATTCACATTAACTTAGATTACCATAATCACATCATCTTCTTTTAGGAACACCAACTATAGTAACAAAATAACTGTCAGAACACATAAACTCATAACTTGATCAAATCTTCATACGAACCTCTAAAAATTTCAGTGGATAAACTAGATATACCTTAAAACAAACCCTTTAATCCACTACTTCTCACCATCAATATTCTGAACTAACCAACATATTGAACTTCACTGCAACATATTTTATTACAATTTTCTCAATATCCTCAACATATACAGTATTAAAGACATTAATGCCAATAGTGTTGACATCAATGAAAACCACATATCAAAAATCTCCAACAAAAAATTATGTTCGATCCTCAAATAGAGAGTTAGGCATCATTTCCACTTCATCTTCTTTAATCCACTCCTTATCCCCATCTGAACTAGACTTTGAACCCTCATTAGAAGAAATAATAAGAGCCTTAGGATTATGTTTCACATGGATCATTTTAACTGCAGTGGGAGATGGGAGGGATTTTAGATGTTCCATAATTAATAAAATAAGACCTTCATGCAAAATGGGTTCTTTTGCATTCTTCCCATTTTCCTTTAGACTAGAATCTAGTGAAACGAGAAGGAAAAAAGGAAAATAAACTAAATGCTTACGATGGAAATGATTAAGGAGAATAAAATGTAAACCATATAGATGAGTGTACCTTTTATCAAGGGTGAAATAGTGCATGAGGACCTCTGCCATCTTCATAGGACGGTGACTCAATTTTACTATCCCCATCCATTTTAGCTTGTTTGAGAAATAGGGCAATGAAAATGGCCTTTCGACCCCACAAAAAATCTTTTGATAGTTCACCAAAATACCCATAGTTTATGTGAAGTGACAATAGGTGTTAATTACCATCAAAGCAATTCCCAAGGCATATCTTTCGTGCATCATTAGATCAAAAGGAATTTTCAGGCTCATCCTTTCATTATTTAAACCCCCTTCCATTACAAGCCCTATGCATATCATAATTAATGAGGTTTTGAATATGATAGGGAACATAATTCACCTTGTCCCAACACTTAGTTGATTCAATACCAACGCTAATGTCAGAAAAGGCATCCACAATGGGGTTCCCCTCCTTATTGATATGGGAGATGTGAACCTCATCAAGAATATTAAGGATCAAAAGAATCCTTAATAAAAAATTAATAGACCAACTTGGGCAATTTAAATTTTCAAGAATTTAAAAAATTTAAAGAATCTCCTATCCATATCTTGTGAAATCCCAAGGAGTAAGCCAAACTCAAACTATTGTAGGTAACCACAACTTTAACAACATGGTTTGTTTGGGTTCCCAAACGGAGTTCCACTATCGGTATAAACCTACCATGCTCATCTCTTATCACCCCCCACAACCAATAGGCACATGATTCCTCTTAGATACTTTGTCAATGTTAATTTTTCCAACCTCATGAAGGAGGCATCCAAATAACATTATTTCTAGAATTCTTCACCTTGTTAATTTGGATTGAAATATCCTAGGGAAAACACCAGTTGGGCACCACCTACTTATCATAATCAGACACAAGAGAAATAACAGATCCATGCACATGTTTACTGTGAATCCTAGACAAGAATTTTTCCTTGATAAAGCAACACATTTTGACATAAACTCTTTTAGGTGTCAAAGAAGACTCTTTGAAAAAATGGTTTTTCCTCTCCATCTAAACTCCCCACACCACATGGGGGATAATTAAAGACCAAATACAAACAAGATAAGGATTAAAAGTAGGAGACACCCATTGATACCACATATCCTTGAAAGAGTAAGGGAAAACCCAACAAATATTCCATGGAGAAAGAATATTGTCCCAAACACTTTTTAAAAAAATGTAGCTAAAAAGGAGATGGAGATAAGACTCCAAATCCATTTCATAGACATCACATATATTTAGAAGGGAAAATCCTCTCTTACATGAGTTTTCCAAAGTGAGCACTTTCTTTTGCACTAGTAGCCAAAAAAGATGTGAACTTTCAAAATTAGTCAAGGGTTCCAAAAGGATACCTAGATTGAAGGCGAGGGGCATGAACATGCAACAAATTGAAAGTAAAAGAAACAAAGAACTTACCATTAGCATTAAAATTCCAAACTAATCTATCAAGACTAGGTGATCTCAAAATATGAACCAATGACAAGGCTTCATGAAGAACAACAAGAGATAGATTGAGAGAAACCAAATCCCTCCATTGGCCATTATGAAAAAAGTCAGTCAGGTTATCTCCAACAAGCCTAGAGAAAAAATATCTTAGAGGGTTATCCCAAGTTTCATTCATGAGAGGCCCATTTCTAAACCACTAATCCTCCAAAAAATTGATAAGCCTACCATCACTAATCACCCATCAAACACCCTTTACAAATTAACAAACTTGCTTTAAAGATATTCTTCCAGATAGTAGAACCAAAAGGAATATCCTGAGAGGAGAAAGGTCCTTGATATTAACAATATTACCTAGGTACTTATTAGTTATAATTTTGGTCCACTTATTCTTTTTTGAAGTAAGCCTCCAAATTTGTTTAGCCAAAAGAGCATAACTAAATTCCTTAATTCTTCTAGTACCCATACCACCTCATTTTTTTGGTTTATAATGTTTAAATGCACAAGAAAACTAAGAGGGGGGGTGAATCAGTTGTATCTAATCACTTTAATTCTAACCTTAATAAATTCCACTTTAACCTAGTATGTTATTAAGTGTAAACATAAAATGTAAATAAAAAAAAAGCAAACACCAGAGACACCAGATTTACGTGGAAAACCCAATGAGGGAAAAACCATGGTGAGGATTGGCTCACAATATAGTAATGCAATACCAGATACAAAGGCTCACTACTAGAGGGCTCATTGCCAATGGAGGACTCACTATCCAGAAGGAGGCTCAATGCCTACAGAAAAAGAAAAAGAAAAAGAAAAAGAAAAAGAAAAAAGAAAAATGAAGATCCACCACAAAGGTTACACATTCGCTACTTGATCAGAAGATTATAGACACCATTAGCTCATTGCTTTTAGGAATCTAACACATTAAAGTACTGCTACCTCAATTTTCTCTTACACACTATGCTTTTCACATTTTTTCACACACTTCACTTGCTTGCTTTATTCAAGGATGGATGGATGATCAATTTGAAACAAATTGATTTTATTTTATACCAGCTTCAACCCTAGAAACATTCTCCAAGGTTGGAAAAAAATTCTTCAAAATAAAATTTAAATTAGGTTGGCTACTCAACATTCTCGTGGTGGATAAGGATGAGCGAAGACCAATTACATATTTGATTTAGGACCCAAAAAACATGTTGGATCAATCACACGCTTCCTCAATTCAATGCAAAAACTTAATGTAACATGTAGACACCAAGTCAGTCAAACCTAATGAGAACACCAATGATCTTTGAAGTATGTGTATCTCCAACAAGATGATCACATATGGATCACTTAACACGCTTCACTAGACATTTTACCATCTCTGAGAATATTTCAGGTACATCCATGAAAACTACAGGAGCCCTGGAGTAGGTCTTCTAGAATGCCAAATCACAAGCACATTTTTCATAGCACAAAAACCATAAAAAAGAATCATTTCCCAAATCTGCAAGATCTGAAACCAAAAACCAGAAGACTGCGGAGCCAAAAAATTCTCCCATTCCACAAACAAATAGTTCTACCAAACCAGTTCACATACCGATGAACATATCTTTCACTCTCCATCAAACCGTAAGCTAAAACTCGAGATATATTTTCCATTGAAGCTTATGAACATAACTAAAAATCTGCATAGGCATAGAATCGACACAAAGGAAATGTAGAGCACAATATCAAAGCACACTTAGAACACACACTTCAACACTTCCTTCATTATTTTTCAACTTTTCTCAAAAGCACTTGGAAAAAACACAACTATAACTTCATAAATATAGCTCCATTTACTCTAAGAAATTCTATAGTATCTCAACTATACAAGTGCCATCTGTAATCAACCTGAACTATGTTGACATCAATGACAACATTAATGACAACACCACCAAACATATCCATACTTGCAAAAATATTCCTCTTTCTAATTGATGGTAACACATGATATGAAAAACCATCAAGGATATCATACACAATCTCCAGATATGACAACCTGCACAAGCATAAAATTTTCAGATGAATTTCTCTCCCCCTTTGACATCAATGGAAAAGGAAATTTTGCAAAAAAAATATTTCCATATAAAGCTATGTTCACTCCCCCTTAGGAGTGCACCTACATGACATACTGCAGCAATGCACTTCTCTACTCCCCCTGAGGAGTAGACCTTAATCATCAGTCTAGATCAAAGAGTCTCTGAATCCACTGCACTGATGCACCTCCATGTGCATTTAGTTCAAAGAAGTAGGGGCAGTAACCCCTAACTTCCCCCTAAGAAACTCAAAGGTATCCTTCGGAAGGGCCTTAGTGAATATGTTAGAAATTTGTTCCTTAGTAGGTAGATATTCAAGTCTAACTGCATTCTTCAACACCTTCTCCCTTGTTGGTGTTTTATAAAACCCAAGTGGATTCCTCAAAGCTTCTATGAATTTTCCATGTTCAATGATGAAAGCCTAGGAAACGATTGGCCAACTTAATGAGATAAATCAATAATTCTTACTCTCCTACACTTTGGGCTCTACAAGACCCGAGAGGGTGATCCCACAATGTGCTCCTTAGAAATAACTAGACAACTTCAGATATACATTGCATAATGATAGATAAGTTCCCCATCAACACTAAATGGATGAAATCCTTCACGAAATTGGCAATTCCTTCAAAGATGCAATTCCTATCAGTAGAGAACTTCAAACATAACAAAGATAGGTCGATATGAAGATTATTATGAATAAATGTTCTAAAATCAAATGCTAAAGATGTGAGAAATACAACCACTACTTTAGTATCAATGCCAAATCCTAAAGCACAGAGTCAAATGAGAAAGAATTTAACTATAAGGAAAATTTCATCCTAAACAGTTAAGATCTATATGAATTGCATTACAACTCACGTATCTATATCAAAAATCTATTACTACTTATAAATCTAGTTGCCAACCTACATGAACTCACACAATAACTAAAGAATTTAACTGGTCCTTTGGTCCTTTGGACCAGAGCCATAATTAAAGTATAATTCATAGTAAAGAACAATGAAAATCAATGAAACGAGCCTTTGACCAATATTTCATTAATAATTCATGCAAGGTATCACAATTGGATAAAAAATAGACTCAAATTATTTTCATATTCGACAAAAACATGTTTAAGAACCCCATAATTGACAAAATTCTCCTATCTGACTCTAAACCTTAAAATATGGACTCAATGTTCATACTCTTTGTATTAAAAACTCTACACTCTCAAATCTTGGATTCAACAAAAGACTCTGTACATCGGCCCTGAATTCCCCTTTATAGAATAAGGGAGAAAAACAAGCTTTAGGTTGGAGTGTACACATGTCCACATTTGATTGGACCATAATTGCCTTCTATAGTTATATTTGCATTTTTCAATTGGAGGGAATGGATATAAGACAAAATTTATTTCAATTACCATGGAGAAGAAAAACAACAATCCACATCAGCAATCTTCATGTTGATCCGAGAGAAGTATGTGTGTATCCAATTGTAAATTCTAAGGCCAGACCTATACTATACTTGACCAAGTCATACTCTCCACCACTGTGCTCATATTCCAAACTCATTAGTGAATACCATCTTCCACAATTCAAATTCTACTTCAGATGGCCACTTGAAAGCAATAACCTGATTAATATTTTCTCTATATGGTGCATATTTCACCATCACTGAAGTAGCCTTCTTATCAAAATCTTCTATAAAACTAATAACAAAGCATAGTTTCTCAAGTGTATCATTCAACATACCAATATCAACGTTTATGCATATCTCATTTGTCTGGGCTATCATGATATCGTTCATTCGATCCTTCCAAGCCTGCAAAGGCTTTACCTCATCATAGTTATGTTGGATTTTTGGTAATGGTGTAAGGTCTACTCCATCATATTTGGCCTTCAATTCCTTGATCTTCATTTCGATAGGAGCAACATATCCTTGGAACTTCTGATCCACAATTTCATTAACAAATTGATAAGTTGGCATAATCTTGGGATACTTATCCTTCTGATGCTTGGATCCTACCACCATGACCTTTAGCTGCTCAGATCTAGGACTCCATCTATCCAGCAATGGGGTGGCCAATTCTTTATCTCTCGGGAACATCTTAATTGCTTGCAACATTAAAATATAACTTCCATGGACACTATTTAATTTTCCCTGGACTTTTCTATTCAAGTGTCTCAATACAGTATCTACAATTACTGAATTGCTTTTCAACATTGATTCATGGGCTTGTTGCAACAATTCTTTATACTCCTCAACCTGATGAATTAATTTTTTCCTTGAAATTCCTCCTCCTAGGCTATTTTCCCTTTCAATTATGATGGGAACGTGTCCCATATTATATGGAACAATTGCTATTGTTCTTGTGAGAGAGGTTGAGGTTGCTCCATTGATGGATCGAGAACATTATGGCTAGAACTAGCTTGTCCTTGAGACTTCCACACCTCCATTTCCTATTTCAATAATTTTAGCTCAGTTTCTATCTCTACAACCCTTTGTCGACTCTTATTATATTCAATAATGAGGTCATTATACTAGCCCCTTAGAGTATCTCCATCCTTTGTTAAATCCTCAACAATTGCCTTGGTGAACTTGGCAACATTTACTGTCATATCTATTGCCTCCAATGTTGGAGTATTAGTAACTCTTCTCACAACCAAGTGACCACTAAAATCAGATGGCTCTTCAACTATTGGCTTCCTGGACCCAGTAGACAATGACCAGATTGCTAGGGCATCCCATTCTTCACTAAAGGCTAATCCTTTAGGTGCCAACGTAGCTTCCTCCTCGGTTTCAAGAAGTGGCCTATTGGCCCCTCTTATCATATTGAATACCACAACATCAGTGATATCCCATTTAGGGAGTAACAATACTCCACTCTTTTGTACCAATGCTCTGCATTGCTCTGGTGTCATCTCCTTGAAAGTTTCCCTCATTTTCTACATGACATTGGATTGAATAACTTTCTCTAGAAGCTCTGAATGCAAACTCCTTTCTTGAGCCACCTTCTCAGCATAGACTACAACATGTGCCCTCCATAGAAAATCTTTAAAATTATTTGTTTTAACAAAGGAATCATCCCTCATGAATTCCCTATAGGTCTCCATCCTTAGGTCATCATTGGTTATCCCTCTTATTTCATCTTTTCCTAGCCTTTAAAAAAATTCTCCAAAGCTTGATGCAACACCTTATGGAAAAGATGGCATTCCTTGCTGCATGTCATCAGGGGTTAGCATGATTTCTTCATCATCCGAATAAGGATAGTTGACCACTTTTTCCTTCTCAACCCTCTACCTCTTTAGTGATGGTGGTTGTGTTGGAGAAGGTTCTCTTGGGGGAGAGTCCAGATCAACAACATTATGCAACAATTTACCTAAAGATGATGGCACTGATTTCTTATGAGACACTGCCCCAAACTCCTTTAAAATAACAGAGGTGGCATGGTTTCCTTTTCAGTCATTGCTCCCTTCTTCCTAGAATATACCCTAACCTTTTGTGGAGGCTGGTAAGAAGGTATTTCCTCCAATCTTACCTCAGGATATTCCTCGATAGCTTGTGACTTTCCTTTGCCCTCAATGACTTATTCAACCTTTAAGACCCCCACCATGCTCTCAAAATTGCCAATAGCATATATGACCCTATTCAACTCACCACTGATATTTGGCATGGGATTGTATGCAGGGTTATTTTTCTTCTTCTTCTCCATCATCTTGGTAAAGGAAACATATTTTTCTTTCCTTTCCTCCTACACCTACAAATAAAGGATGTTTCTGTTGATATCCTCTGTGAAGTAGAAGTTGTGGATGAATACACTCATCCTATGCTTTGCCTTCATTTGAGAAATAAAACCCTCAGGATCATGGTTCCTCAGTCATATAGTGTTTAATCCATAAGGCTCAAGTAGTGTCCCCAAATCTTTCCATCCCCCTTTTTCCATGACAAAATAAGAAAAATTTGTATATTCAAGAAAGAAAGACCCCTTCTTCTGTTTTGTTGGAAAGTGTGCCATTTGAGCACGTCTGAATTGTCTCATGATTTCTAAGAATCCAATTCTTAGAGGCACATCCCTTGGAAAATAAAATGGGCTGACATTAGTGCCATATACCCTAAAAATGGTTGTATTATAGTATGGGATGATATCTCCCCAATTATGTGTCAAGTTTAACTCAGGCCTCCTCTCCATTGGAATTCTAGGTGGATCATAAACTAAATATCTTCTTAATTTTGACCCAAACACATTATGAAATGCCACATAATCAAATTCTCGATCATGCCTATCTAGAATTCTAGTCAAGTACTAGAAATGCATGTCAAGATCATCCTCCTTTCTCAATTCCATGTTTTTCCCAAAAAATTTCTCCCTTGTACAAAAACATGTGTATCAATAGAGAATTCCACTTAAAACCAACTAGCGTTTTTCCTTCTTTAAGAGCTACCAAAATCTCATGCATTTTATCTGCCAAATAGGTAGTGAAATCATATACCACATTGAAACCTAGATGCTAAAGATTCACACTCATGTACATGAGGTCAGTAGGTAAGGTAGTCTTCATACTAATACCAAGAACCTAACACAAGGAACAAACCGTATTCCTGAAATAATTGCAAAAGTAGTTTATAGGAAAAGGTTCTGGCTCATTTTTGCCAATCACTATCTTTTCATTTTTTCTAGTTCTTGTGGTTGCCAAATGAGGTTTTAACAGAGAAGTCCTAAATAAACCATTAATATTTATATACTCTTCTCTGAAGGCCTAAATGTCAATGGTAACCATATCCTTATTCCATTCATGCAGATCAAAAATTTCTACAATCTCCTCCTTGGTTATTTTAACCATTTCCACACCAACATATGTCCTAACAACTCTGGTTATAGGGTTGCACCTCACCAAAACATCCTTTAACAAATACACATCCAGATATACATTTAGTACCACTAGCTTGCTAAGGTCCAATCTCCAAGGGTTGCACAAAGGAGCACACAAATTCATGTTCCCAAACCAATTTGAAAACAAATTCCATCTTGTATATGTCACCTTAGTATCTCAAATTGCACATTGTTTATCAATTAACGCTTCCAAAACATTTTTTCTTGCAGAGAATTTTAAAGGCAACGATGTTGGACTTTCAGGAAATAGCTCGTGTTGCTTGGTACCTAGAATTTCTTCTTCAATGTGAAATTGTGCACGAAAATAACAATTCAGTTAACTTTTAGCATTAAATTTGGTGGTGCAGTCTAAACTCCACCATTACTATTCACTCGCATGAGAAATAGTGACTATCGTACAACACTAACCTATTTTGAATACCAACCATTGATCTCAATCAACGCAGGCAAGAAAGAGCAACTCAAATCGAGTCAGTATGGTTTGAAAATGCCATGTTTGTCCACCAAATCCTAGGTGAATGAAAGCTCACCCATAATACACCACATCAGCACGAGTGGGTCCCACCCTAATCACATCATTCCTAGCATTAGTGACCACACACCTCCTATTTGCACCCTTGTAGCATCATTAAAATGATTATTTTAATTGCACGAGGTCAACGAGGAGTGGCCATAATTCATCATGATATGACATTCGTTGATTCAAAATCCTTCATTAATTGATAGGCGAACAAGGACTGGGCCCCACGACCATAAGGGACATGTGGAAAGATCTCTCATAACTCACAACATAGTTGTAATGTCATCGAAAATCCTTGTGAGGCCAGCAAGGAACGGTCAAGATTCAACCAATCCATCTGATGGTAAAAAAACTTGCACATGCCATAATTGTTATTCATAAAAAGGGGGATGACTAGGCAGATGTGGAACAACCCTTGAGGTAGGAAATTTAGATGCAAGTTTAAAGTTATAAAATTTATCAACCCGACATTAAGCAAAAATAAAACCAAGTCCCAATACAGAAAAACCGATAGGCCAGGTAATAGGGGTCGATAACATGAATGACCTAAAAGGCTCAAACCATGACTTATGTAACCAGTAACTGGGAACAATAGGTCAATGCGAGATTAGAATGTCCAAAACAAAATGAAGTAAAAGACCAAAAGAAAAGGTTTTTATGGCTAAAACCCAAAACCCCAGGGTAGACCATGGTGCAAAACACCAGGGAAACAGGAATGAGCACAATTATGGAATATTTTAAAGAGCTCTACTAGTGGCTCCAACTAGGGATGTATGCCCACTCTGGGCATAGAAAGAAACCATAATATTAGGTGAAGCAAACCAATGCAAAGAGGACCAAAATGTAGGAGCTTGTCCAGACAAGACAAGACAAACAGACACAACAAAAGAAAACACACCACACCTATATACACTAATTATAGGACTGTACATTGTACATGGAAAAGAACTATTTCAAGAGAAATAGGATTTCAGGAACTGTCCATGTATTGGCAGTTCCAAAATTTCACTTGTGAGGGATTGCAAGAAATATGAGTCCTCCCCATGTATGTCAGCAATTATATATGGGCCTAAGCATAAGGGGTCAAACTTCCCATGTTTACCTTTATCTTCCATTCTTGATTTCCATAGCAAAACCATTGTGCCTATTTCAAATTTTCTCTCAACTGCCTTCTTGTCATAAAGATGCTTCACTTGAAGCTATAATTTTTCATTCCTTTTATGAGCCTCTCTTCGAGTCTCATCCAGTTGATTTAAATCTTCCATCCTATGCTGTATCTCATCACACACATCATCATCATACTCTTGAACAAACTTGTACATTTTTAGTAGATTGTTTTGTGGTATGCGTGCCTCTACCCCATAGACTAAGTTAAAAGGTGAATATCCAATTGCTTTCTTGACAGTTGTTCTATCAGCCCACAATGCCAATTGTAGCTTTGAATCCCAAACCTTCTTATTCTTCTCAATCATTCGCTTGATGATATTCATCAATCTTTTTTTGCTAGATTCATCTTGTCCATTTCCTTGGGGGTGATAAGGAGAAGAATATGAGATAGTTATACCATACTGATTGCAAAAACCAACAAATTCCTCAGACTTGAAACATATTGCATTATCTGAGACAATTCTCTCAGGTATCCCAAACCTACTCAAGATGTTATTCATCAAAAAGTTAGTGACCACCTTACTTGCAACCTTTTTGGTTGGGATTGCGTCAACCAATTTGGTAAAGTAGTTAGTCACCACTAGTATATATGCATGCCCACCACTAGATTTTTTCAGATATCTCACCGATAAAATCAATGCCCCATTGTTGAAAAAGAGTTGGAGTAGATACTGGTCTTAGTGGGAAATTGCCAGAGAATTTCATCTTCCCAGCAAACCTTTGACAAGAATCACACTTATTAACATATCTATGGGCATCTTTGAACATAGTAGGCCAGCAAAAACCAACCCTCAAGATCTTATGAGCAATTGTCTTGGCCATGTAGTGACCTCCATAGGCTCCTTTGTGCATTGCTATTAGTAAATCTTTAGCCTGATCACCATCCACACATCTAAGTATGACACCCTCAGGACTCCTCCACCAAAGCTCGCTATCAATGATGACATAATTAATTGATTGTAATTTGAGAGTCCTTTGCTCATTGAGTGGCATTCCTTCAAGGCATTGCATTGTCTGTAAATAATCAACAATTCTCCTGTACCAGCTACAAGTCTGCATATCACAGGTGGGTGCAACATTCTCTTGCTCTATCTGATTTATCTTATTGGCCTCTAAATTGGTCTCAACCATTAGCTTAGCCAAACCCTGACCTCTCACAAGCTTTGTAATTTGTATGTCAATATTGAACTCCTAGATCCTATTGATCCACCTGCACCGTCTCCCTATCATTTCTTGTTGAGTAAAAATATCTTTAACTACAGTTGTTGGAATATAAGAAACAACTGTTGCTCCCATCAAATAAGGTCTGAAATTTTTGACAACCTTTACCAATGCATACACCTATTTCTTTGTTACATCATATTTCAACTCCATGGTTTACAATGATTTACTAAAAAATGCAATTGGTTGTTTAAAACCATCATCATTCTTTTGCAACAAAGCCCCTACTATAGTATGGAAAGAAGAAAATGTAAAAAATTGGAAAGGTTTTGAATAATTAGGGGATTTAAGAACAAGAGCCTCCTTGATAGCATCCTTAATAGCTTGAAAAGCTTTGGATGGTTCCTCTGTCCATATTACCTTTTCTCCTTTCTTCAGCATCTTGGAAATAGGGTGGATAATTTCAACAAAATTTGTAACAAATATCCATACAAAGCTAATCTAACCAAAGAAGGATTTGATACCTTTTACATTTCTTGGTTGGGAAATCTTGTCAATAGCTACTACTCTTTTTGGATGAATTCAGACCCCTTCCTTTTAAACAATGTGTCCAAGTAGCTTCCCTTCCTTCACTCCAAAAGCACACTTCTTCGGATTCAAAGATATCCCATACTCCAAGGCCCTAGAAAATATTTTCTCCAAATGAGAACAATGGTTCTCCTCTTTCTTGTTGTGAGCAATGAGGTCATATTGATATATTGCAAGAAAAAGTTCAATAAAATCTGCGAAGGCTACATCCATAGCTCTTTGAAAATTTGCACCAGCATTCATCAAATCGAATGAAATCCTTACATAAATATATGTCCCCCAAGGTGTAGTAAATGTAGTTTTGAACTACTCAGATTCCTTGACCATCACCTAGTTATAACCAGAGAACCCATCCATCATGGAGAGTAGTTCACATCTTGTAACCTTTTGCAACATAGCTTCCATGTTAGGCAATTGATAGTTGTCTTTCAAGGAAGCAACATTCAAATTCTTGGAGTCAACACACAGTCTAATATCATCGTTCTTCTTCCTTATAGGCACAATGTTTGAAATCGAGGATGAATGCCTAACAGGTTTAATGATCCCAACATCTCTTAATTTGGCAATCTCCTCCTACATCTTAGGTTGTAGGGTTGGATTGATCAACCTCTGTTTTTGCCTAAATGGCTTCATATCTGGCTTCAACAGAATCTCATACTGGAACAAATTCTCCCTATACACCTTGAGTTCATCATATGACTAGGCGAAAACATGCCTATACTTTCTAAGTAGGGAAATTAGCATATTTCTAACATGAGGCTTCATCTTTTTACCAATGTAGACCTTCTTAGGGGAATTCTCTATTCCTAAGTTTATTTCCTCTAAATCCTCTTTGTGGGAAGGTGCTTGCTTAGTACTTGACCTGTCATGGCCATCAAAAACCCTTTCGAGTGCAACTAAACCTCTGGGAATAGTGTTTGTTTTCAACTAGATTACATCATTCCCAAAAAGGGTCTCTTTTCCATCAACCTCCACCACAAATGAACCAAAATCAATCTCCTAGCTCTCATACTAATCAATGCAATGCAAAAACCTTAAAATTCCAATGTCATCATCAAAAACTTGCCAATTATAAATTTTGTCCGACATTGCAGGCCTAGTTTGTACCTGTTTGTGAAATACCATCAAATGTAACATCATCAATTTTAACAACAATATTGTCTAATAAGTCAGCCCTATTGTTATGCCCCCTTTCAACCAAATCTATGCCAAAAGCATCAAAGGTCTCAATAGTATCCCAAATTAAATTTCTATATTGCCTAAGCCTTTTATCCTTAGCTCCAAAACGAGATCTAATCTGGGAGACAAATAATTCAGAATCTCCTAACACCTTTAATCACTTGATACCATGTTTTGAATCCAACTTCAGACCAAGTAAAAGGGCCTCATACTCAGCGACATTATTAGTACAAGCGAATTGCAGCAAAAAAGAGTACTTGAAAGTTTTACCTTGAGGGGAAATAAAAATGATCCCTAGTCCTAAGCCTTCTTTGGAGCATGCTCCATCAAAGTACATTGTCCATAGGCCATCATCTAATGATACATTCAACACTTCCTTGTCAGTGGGTGCAATATGGAATTCCTCTTTGGAGATGTCCTCTTCAACATGGAAGTTCTCTAAATCTGTCTTCACAAAATTTATTCTGACAAGTTCTTGTGGCTCTTCAATATTCTCAATCATGCGAGGAGATGTTTTTTCCCTAAAATTTTTAACATCCTTCTTATAAATAGAAAAATTAGCAAAGGAAAATTCACACCATATGCTTCCACCCATGGAAGCAATCCAATGCCTTGATAGAAGCATCCCATAGTTGGGTGGGATATCCACCACTGTAACACTCATGTGCAACTCATTTTCTAGGAATGCTTCCAGCTTGTATGGAACACTTTTGATAACCCCTATGATTGGAAATTCTCTAGAATCCATTGCATACCACTTACCATAAGTGATATCTAACTTCAAGCCCATTGCATGCATTATCTTCACTGGAATTACATTGTTAGAAGCTCCAGAATCAATCTTACAATTTCTTAGCATTTTTCCATCAATAATCAAGCTTAAGAAAAAAGGGTTCACATGATTGGGATTAGCTATGATAGTAGTGCCCAAGTATATCTGAGGGTTTTCAGTGGTTGCTTCCTCAATAGCACCTTTCTTCTCTTGATCCTTATTTGACTCATTTTGATCACTCATTACCCTATCCCCTTTATTTGTAACAATGCTATTGATAAGTGCGACAAATTTATTTTTATGTTCATTTATCTGCATCATTTCTAAAAGAGGGACAATAACCTTGACCTGGGAGAGTACTTGAAACATATCCACTAAAGTATATTTCAGTAATTCAGGGAAAATTATGGCCTCAGATGTTACCTTCTCATCCCTTTTTGGCGTCTTATCAGAGTTAGATTGTGGATCCTTGAATTTAGTGTTTTGGGAGGCAACCTCGCCATTTGTCTTAGTTTTATCCACTTTCTTCACCCAGATTCTAGCTTCCTTATCCTCCTCGGGCTTTGGATTTACCTTTTTTACATCTACTTTGACAGTCACACCCTCTACATCCTTCTCTTTGATGAACAAACTACAGGGTTTACTTGAATATCCTGGGATAGTTCTATTCCTTAATTGCACATTGTTTCTTGCTCTAGCAACTAGAGCAACCATGTAGTTCTCAATCTCTTCATTAGAGGGTCTCCTCAAAATAGTATTATCTATTTCAAACTCATTCAAAAAATGATCACCATCATCCTCTTCATCTAAGAACACTTGTTGGTGATGCACATCACTTTGTTTCCTTTGCACATCAACATCTCCCCCAGATGGCTCATCATCTGAGGAATATTAATCAAAAGCAAAATCAAATGGAGTTAGCAACACATTTGTCATTGTATCTTGATCATTAGGAGGTGGAAATTCTCCTTGATCATCTTGGGACTCCTCCACTGATTGTGCCACTATACACATGAATGAGGCATCTGACATACGCCACACCATGGAAAATATTTTGTCACATTTGTAGAGTGCTTTTGCAGGGGATCCAATGGGATTTGAGTATTTCTTTGATTTCCTTGTATTGGTTTCCCATTGTTCTAGTTAGTATGATAAGGGAAATCTTGTAGCCTAGGAGGCCTTTCATTCCTTTGGAAATGAGGCTTCTCATTTTTAGCTTGCTTTTGTAGCAGGCTAAGAACTTGATCTATCTTATCATTAGAAGCCACGGCTTTGCTAGCCTTCTTAGTTTGATTTCTTGCATTTTTGGAGGCTTTAGGGTCTTCCTTTCTTCCCACCTAGTCAGAAGCTCTTCTATTGTTCTCAATGTTAACTACCATCTTATAGGCTTCTCTCAGAAACTGAGGGTTCTTGTCTCTAAGTAGATAACACATTTTAGAATCATAAGCATTACAATATACTAATAAACAATAATTTTCTTTTGGCCTCAGGTAACCAGGGACCCTAAGCATGGCCTTCTAAAACCTCACATTGAACTCAGTGGCCATTTCATTATGCCCTTTAGTAATGTTGTTGAAATCATTCAACCTGAACTTGGGATCAGTTTGATCCCCATACTGCTCTTTAAACAATCTGTAGAAGGCTTCTTTAGAGTCAATTCTTGAATCCGGAAAGCCTCTATACCAATCCCTAGCATCTTTGGTTAAGGATTGGATAAAATAGTTCATTGCCACATCATCATCCCACAATTCAAAGTCTTCAATAAATCTCTAAAAGGCCTTTAAGTGATCTTCACCACTAAAAGCATTGTTACCAATGAACTTGGGAAGATGCTTTCGTGCATTATCAAGGACTAGATTTGGATACCCTCTAATGTTATCAAAACATAGTTGTTTGTATCTATCAGCCTGGGGTGGCCCCCAGGCATGTATTTCTCTATGGGCATCCCTCTACTCATCCTCCTTATCACTCGACTGATGTCAATTTTTGTCTTTTTCATTACCACCATCACTTCCCTTATTCTTACTGTCTCCTTCCTCATCACATGGGTAGGAATTACCATTCTTATGACCACCTCTGCCCCCTTTGGGAGTCTACTTTCAAAATTCTTATTTTGAGATCCCTCATCATTTTGTCCTGAACCAGATGCCTCGCCAGTAGGTGTAGACATCTTAAGGAAAGCAATTTTTCTTTCCATCTCGGCATTTGCAGATTCTATCTCCACCTTCCTCAATTCTTCTTTCAATTGATCATTTATCAATTGTAACCACAATATTTTAGGATTTGGGGGTGCATCCAATGGCCTGGGATTAGAATTAACTCCTTTATTAGTAGAAGTGTTGGTTTCAACATTGGCATTAGTGTTGGTTCTAGGGTTGAAATATTTTTAAGAAGTTTTCTTAGATTGGTCCATTGAAGCTTTCCCATGATAAAAAAAGGTTGTCTTCTTGGCTCCAATAGGTGGGTTAGAGGTCTTAGTGGCTGGGATAGAAGAGGTGTATGTGGTTGTAGTAGAGGTCCCCATGGAAATTGTTACTTTAGGAACCTCACGGGGCCTTTCAGTAGCTGCCTTAGTCACATTTTCTTCAAAGGTCTTGTTACGCCTTGCATAACCACCCCATCTTTTTCCTTGGTCAAAATGGGTCCCCCTTTGTGTTTTTTGTACTTAGTTGTTTTTGAAACAAAGTTTGGAGTCTACTTTTTCCAATTATTTGTTTTTTCTTTGGTTTTTCTATCGGAATCAGAACCGGAGTTGAATCGGGTTCTGAAAGTTCTTTTGAGGCTTGTTTTTGGTTCTATCCTGACGGTCTCTTTTTTGCCTTTGTTTTTGCTCTTTGGTGGAAGTGGAGCCAGAGTGGGAATTGGGATGGTTGTTATCAAAATTTGCAAAATCAAATTCAATTCTGATCCTGCCTCCGCTACCTTTTTAATGTTTGTTTGTCTTGGTTTTTTTTTGTTTTGTTTTATTAGGTTGGTCTTTTACTTAACTTTTTGTTTTTGTTTTGGTTTTAGTTGTCGGACACGGAGTTGGAATGGGAATAAGGTTTAGAAATTTTATGAGTTTAAGAGCTTGTTTCCATTCTAGTTCCACCCCCACCAATTTTTGTCGTTGACTTTTTGACTGAAGTTGCACTGCAGACCAGTGTTCGTTCTCTTATAGTTCTGACTCTGCCTTTACTGCGTTTTAATGCATTAATGGTGGTTGCTGGTGTAGGTAGAAATTCACATATTTTTCTTTATTAAGGGTTAAAGCCAATCATTATTGTTATTATCACAAGTTTGAGAGCATGAACAGCAATAGCAGAGTTCGTTTGAGCAAATTGATCGAGATAGAGAAGGAATATTGTGTGCGAATTGATTTAGAAAGTTGGCTTGGATTTGTTTGTGTTTGAGGTAGGTCTTTTATCTTTATTGTTCGTTGTTTATTTCCTTGTTGTGTTCATTGTGTTTTTCTTTGTATCTGCTCGCATGTTCAATCATAGTGTTTTAAAGCAATTTTATGATCATTTTTATGATTGAATGAGTAGGTTCTTGTTTTGGCTTGTTTGTTTTGCTTTAAATCTTTGTTGTCTTGTTTTATCGTGTCATTTCTTTCTATTCTAGGGCATTGTCGCTTTCACGTCTTAATCGTGATCGCGTCGTGTCATTTTTGATTTGCAGTAGATTAGATTAGATTAAAGGTTTTTTAATGGCGTGAGTTAGATTAAGAATTTACAGTGAGGTAGATTAGAGATTTTACAGTGAGTTAGGGTAAATTAGATTTATTATTTAAATTAGGGTTTTGTCGTTTGGTAGAATGGTAGGGTTTTAAACTCGTGCCCTAGTTTTATTAAGTTTGTTAGATTAGGGTTTCGTTGGTCTCTGCAATTACTTTAAATAAGATTTAAATAAATGGCCCAAAAATACAATTGTTCCCCACGGTCATATGAGGGTAGAGTTTTTAAGCTCCTTTGCCATTTTATGGCGATCTAGGTTTAATCATGAAGTTATGTTGAAAATGAATAAATTTGATGATGTCATGATTAGCATAGGCGGAGGCAGGATTGGAATGGGTTACGGGCATAAGAGTTTTGTTTTACAAAAGTTATCAATTCCATTTCTATCTTGTTTCCGATTTCGAGTTCTAAAGGATTTTTTGGAGTATGTGATAATTGTCGGAGGCAGGATTGGAACTGATCTTGAACTTAAGAATTTTGTTTGCGAAGGTTATCAATTCCGTTTTCATCCCGTGTCTGGCTCTGCATATAATGGAAAGTCTTTCTTCAAAGTAACGATGATCAAATCAAAGGCGGAGGCGGAATGGAAATAGAATATGAAAAGAGAATTCGAAGAAAAACCAAAACCCTTTTTCATTCCGATCCCGGTTCCGATAACCTCCCTGACTTTAACTCCGAGCCTGTTTGTTATTAGGTGAAGTTCCTATATCGGTTTTTGCTCCGAGTCCGCCAATTTTGTAAAAGCGATTGTGTTGAGCTTCTGTCTAGTTCCGACTCCGATGTATGTGTAACAGGTATGTTTTAAAAGCATGTTGTATGATGATTTATCTAAAGGTCTAATTAGAGGTTTGCTTGCAGGAGATTTGAGAGATGTCAGGAATGTTAGGGGAGGCTGCTCGAAGGAATCAACTGGCTAGAACATCAAAGACAACACTGAAAATCAAGAAGGTGAAACCAGAACAACTACTTTATACATTGAAGTATGATGATAGGAATCCGGTGGTGAAAGTAAGCAAGGTGGAATCAGAATGGTCAAATATCATAGATACTAATCTAGGCCAGTAAAGCTTTGAAGAATTACATGAAGAGACCTTTGTAGAACGGGAAAACTTGACAGGGAGAACTCAAAGGATTGTTCAATCCGGTCTTGCACATATCGCTATGTTTCCTTTATCAGTTCAGTGTCCAGAGTTGATATTTACAGTGGCCAATACTTATAATCCAACTACAAGATTATGCATGGATTCATAGAATAGTGTGATTATAGATCTTACTCCGTAGATGTTCTAAAGAATATTTAATATTCCTGATCCCAAGAATTTGGTGCAGTTAACTGAGGTAGAGGCATTGGAGAAATACAGTAAGCATAAAGACTCCAATAAGTCTCATTTAAACAAAAGATGGTTAAGCACCGAGAAGAAGTCTTTAAGCAAGCTGGGAGACCAGCCAAAGAGGGCAGACTTCAAGAAGGAGATATCTAATTTGATATTGATGTTGTCCAGAGTGTTTGGGAAGAGGGATGCCTTCCATTTCAAGGAATGGATGTTTCATTTTATTCAAGTAATCTTTCAGGGTGATTATCAATTTGATTGGTCAATGATTATTTCTGATGCCATACATGATTAGCTCACAAGGGTTAGACAGACCAAATCTTTCTTCATGACTTCATATGTGGTCTATGCTGCAGCAAGATTGGGGATTTTCCCAGGATTAAACAGAGTAGGTATAATGGGAGTCTTGGATGGACAAAGGAAGGTATGGGAGCACTATGATCAATTATCTCTTCAGGTTGCTGAGACTCACTTCAAAAGAGTCAATGATGCATTTTTATATGTGGTTATCAACCAGTTGAGTGGAGATGCAGGATACAGGTTAAGCCAAGAAGCTATGGTATTCATTTCTGAATGGGGAAGTTGGTACATCCAATACCCCAAATTTACATACTTCAGATTGTTTGGTTTTGAGGGTCATCCCCATTTGCTTCCAAGATGCTACAACAATAGAATAGTGCTTATGGAATTTGTATATCAAGCCATTGGAGTTAATGCTAGATTTGGGATGAAGCACAAGATAGGATGCCATAAGTTTCCTATGACACTAGGTGAATACAATTGTCAACATTTGAAGGGAGCAAAGGTGGTTTGTAATGAGTTGATACAATTGAAATTGGGATTGTATACAGCTCGTAAGTATTTTGATCCAAAGAAGAAGATGTATGGTTTATTACCTTCAGTGTTTACTAGACATTTTAATTTGTTAGAGGATTTTTGGTGTGATAGGTAGGATGAATATGACTTAAAGAAGAAGAATTATGAGAGATTACCAGTCTCACTTATGGTAGAGCTGGGTATTAAAGATAATATTCCTGACACTTTGGTGGATGATGGAATTGTATTAGATCCCTCATATGAAGCTTTGAATATTGGCACCAAAAACTTAGATCCAATAGACTGGAATGAGGAAGAAATGATTGATGTTAAGAAATTGGGAAGAACAGTCTTGGATAGAAGTGTGCAATGGTTGATGATGAGAACTCAAGCTCCTCAAGGACCAATCCTCAAGAAAGGTAAAGGGTACAAGAGGATTAAAAGAAAGGCACCTTCCAAGGAACCATTAGAATTCTTTCCTCTTGATGTTGAAGAAACAAAGTTGGAGGTAGTCGATGAAGAAGAAGAGACACCCGAGGGAGATGTTCCAATTGAATCTATTGTTTCTACGCCCGCATTGGGTGAGTCATCTACACAAGCCCCACTCACAAGAAAGAAAAGCAAAGAAGTTCAAGGAGTACTTTATGCTATGGATGAAGCTACTAAAGGAAAAGAAGTGGAGGAAGAATTGGTAGAAATTGAGACAGACTCGGATGAAACTCTGTCAGAGAAGGACTTGCAAGAAAACGTACCTCTAGATCATACTGTTGAGCATATTCTTACACAAGAAGAACAATGGAAACAATTTGAAGATGCTACCAGAGAATCTGATGCAAGGGCTATTGTGGAGAAACAAAAGGAAATAGAGGTAAAGTTACAAGTTGATGCTTTACTTCAACAACAGCAATCAAAGGTAAAAGAAGTTGAAACAAGGACAACAACTGATGAAATGGAGGAGCAAATGAGGCTACGAGAGCATGAGATCAAGGTCAAGGTAGAAAATGACAAGCTGGAACTGATATAGAAGATCCATGATCTCAAGGAGGAGAAAGCAAGAAATCGAAGGGAAAAGGAAGCCCTGGTTGCTAGACTAAAGCTTGCAGAGGAGGCTCGACAGAAAGAACAAGAAGCTAAAGCTCTAAGGAAAGAAAAAGAGGTTGAAGAGCTAGTAAAGAAACAACAAGCTGAGGAAGAAAGGGAAAAGGCAGAGAAACTCATAGCCTTGGAAATGGAAAGGATAGAAAAGGAAGAAACTGAAAGGATAAGAAAAGAAAAGGAGGCCGAAGAGCTAGTTAGGAAGCAAAAAGAAGAAGATGCTAAAGCTGCAAAACTTAAAGCTTTGGAGGTAGAACGGTTGGAAAAGGAGGCCTTAGAGAAAGAGAAGTTAGAAAAGGATCAGATGGAAAAGGAAAGATTGAGAAAAGAAGAAGAAAACAAGGAAGTGTAGGAACAAAAGGATAGAGAAGAGGCTGAGAAGTTGGTGCAGATGCATGTGCTACAGGAGCAACAAGAAAAAGCAAAGGTTGATTCTCAACCTAAGGTAAATGTTCAGCCATCCTCTATAGTTGTCGCTTCCTCTTTCATGATGATGACTGCTCCTAGTGCTCCTACATGATTGAAATTAGATTTGTAGAAGAGAGCTAGAACACCTCCTCAACCTCTTAATTGGGAGGACATGATGAAGGAGATTGAATAGGAAAGGCCTAAGAAGAGGGCTAAAGTTTTGCATTCTACCAGACTCACAGATAAAGGGGAGATAGTTGCTGAATGTGTCATGCCTATGATTGAAAAGGAGGTAGGGGATATGCAGCTCATAGACTATCAATTGAGTACGGTGAATTTGGGAAGACCCACTAGAAATCAACAAATGAATCTGATTGATGTGGTGGCGTCAATGACTAAATCAAGGATGATCAAGGACAAACAAAAGAAAGATGAGCTTAAGGATGAATTGGATCAGTTACATTCATTCTTGAAGAGTGTCTCCTCTCCAAGGTCACAACAGGTTGCAGCAATTGAGACTCCTATTTTGCTAAGCAAAAAGGAGGTTGATGATTTGGTGCAGGTTAGAGGTAAGGCAGAGATGGTTAACAAATGGATAGACAAAGTGAACCGGGAGGTAGGTGAGGTTTTGGAAAAAAGGGTTTGAAGCTTACAAAGAAGTAGAAGAAGTAATAAAAGAGATGCATCAATATATTGAGGCATCCGAGAAGTTAGAAGAAGAGTACAAAGAGTATAGTGAAAAGTTAGAGAAGATAAATACATTGCCTCTAACTACTCTTCTAGAAGAATCTATACTCGAAGATGATAACAAAGATTTTGTAGAAAAGACTTCTCGCATACTTAAGTTTAGGACTGGCTTTTTGAGCAAGCATAAGGATGAGATTCAGGAAGCAGTTAATAATTTAACTGAGCAGTTGGAAGAGTTGGAAGCGGTTATGGCCATAATTGTAGATGTGAATGTAATGACCAAAGATGGCATGCCGTTGAGTCAGGTTAGAGAGAAATGAAATGAAAGATTCCAAGGACTCATGTAGGAGAAAGATGATGGAGGAGACTTAGTGATAGATTGGCTTGTAGAAGTCAAAGAAGAAATAAAAGTTGCAGGGAGAGAGTTGGTCAAGGTAAAAAGCATGAAAGAGTTTGTTGCAGTTGAGTTGGATCGCATCAAATTTGAAGATGATTGGATTGATGGGCCAGATATGGATATGCTACAACAAGTCTTCACCAGTTATGATGAGTTCATAGCAGATCCAGCTTCACATGCATAGAAATATTGCATGCATGATGTTATTCTTCCTTGCATGTTGCATGCATGCAGCACTAACAGTCTTAAGGGCACATGATTTCTTTTTCTTCTATTTCTATCTTCTATTGTTAGATCAAACTGAATGTATAATGTAAGAACTTAAGATCAAAGTTGATCCGAGTTTCCAAGAAAGTTGATTGTTTCTAAAAAGGTGGAAAGCCTAAGATAGAAGTAAAGTTCAAACTTCTTTTTGTATTCTATAAATACTAGATGGGTATCACATTGTAAGGGTCAGCTAATTGAGAATTGGATTTGCTTATCTAGTGCTAGGAGATAGAATTTTACAGAACTTTTGCAGAGATACATTGTACCAGATCTTTTTTACAGTTAATAGAATTGCAGGTTTACAAAATATGGAGTTTACATCGAATTGTGTTGTTTGATAAGGTTAATGAGTTATAATCCACTTGAATGCCAGTGATTGTGTTGAAGCATGATAGTTTCTTATGTGATGAAAGTCATTAGAAGAAACCAGGTTTAAAGATTATCTTGTTAAATTGTCATTGAATTAAAGTTATTAAAGTCTGTTGATCTATAGTTTTGATGATGAATGAATGTGTGTTGTTTCGAAATCTTGGGAAATACTTGTGATATGCGAATAGTGGAATTGAATTAAGCACCTAAGATGTATATGATGGTACAGTTATACTGTGGGTTGTGTCATGCTATGGTTTTTGTGATCAGTTGAGAAAACATTCATTGTTAGAAGTATATGTCTGGATATTAGATAAATTTAATTCATACTTGCTGATTTACCCCTTTGATCTATCTTTTTCTTTTATTTAAAACCCATTGATTTACAGGAACTATTTTGATAAAGAGAGTCATAGCTTGAATCCTTTGTTACCAGCACAGGCCCCTTGAATATTACAGTTGCATGAACCAATTGAGTGACATCAGACAGTTGAGAACCAACTACCAGGACCTTGGGAGTTAGGCCACTACATGTTGTCTTTCTCTTTCAGGAGAAATAGAGTAGAAATATTATGTTTTAATGTTGTTTGTGTCATTTTAACCATCAACAGGTCTTCCGCTTAGCAACATCTTCTCTCACCTTCTCTACCTTGAGCTTCCGAGCGTTCCTCTCAAGCTGCTTGGCTCAGACTCTTTCCAGAGTCTCTTTTCTCTTCTTCTCCCTATTATCTTCCACCTCTTGCAACCTCTTCTCTTCCTCAAACCAAGCTCACATATCCTTGTCTATATCAACTTCATTTTCAAGGATATCTCCCACCTCACTTGGGGCAGGAGTATAATAAGGTTGATTTGCCTGATCTTCATCTTGAGGAAGAGGTGCCTCATCATCAAGAGATGCTCCTCGTGGTTTGAAATTTTTTCTATTGAAAATGGACATAGCACCAGGTGTGATGGCCTATAGAAACTGTTTATCTTGTTCCTAGAAATCCCACCTATCCTCTTCTCTAGATATATTATATTCGGTGTCAAGAAATTTCTCAACATAAAAACTTCCATGATCCAAATTAGAGACAACAACTTCCGACGAATCCTCACTGATACCAACACTATTTACTTCAACATTTAAAGTAGGAGATGAAAGAGAAGGGGATGTAACTGACTTACCCGATGTGTTGTCTTTACTCGGAGTGTTGTCTTTCTGCACCCACAGAGGCTGCTTATCTTTTCTAGGTTCGAGTTCTAACAGTGATTCTAGGTTTTTCTTCGAATAACTCCTAGTCTTCTTCATGGTTCTTGATGCACGAGGATCCTTCTTTGCATGTTTCTTTTGAGAATTATATGAATACAAGTGTTCGAGATATCAGAGTCGCCACCCAAAATGTTGGGAACTATGAAGTGATTGCACTTCACTTTTGCACTCATGAATTTTGACAAGATCCTGAACATTACCCGACACACTAACAAAGACAAGACTAGGACGAGACTCATGTACTAAAAATGAAAAACACAACCAAAATTTCAAAAAATTATTCTTCCATAACAAAGAATACTATAATATTTGACTTTGACTGTACAAGATCTGCACTAGAGACTTTGAATTTGATAGGTCCCCAGTAGAGTCACCAATCTATTGGTGTTTTTTAAAACCCAAGCGGATTCCTCAAAGCTTCTATAAATTTTCCATGTTCAATGATGAAAGCCTAGGAAATGATTGACCAACTTAATGAGAAAAAGCAATAATGCTTAATCTCCTACACTTTGGGCTCTGCAAGACCTAGGAGGGTGATCCCACAATGTGCTCCTTACAAGTAACTAGACAACTTCAAATACACATTGCATAAATACACATAAGTTCCCCATCAGCACTGAATGGATGAAATCCTTCAAAGATCCAATTCCTATCAATAGAGAACTTCAAACATAACAAAGATAGGTCGATATGAAGATTATTATGAATAAATGTTCTAAAATAAAATGCCAAAGATGTGAGAAATACAACCACTACTTCAGTATCAGTGCCAAATCCTAAAGCACAGAGTCAAATCAGAAAGAATTGAACTATAAGGAAAATTTCATCCTAAATAATTAAGATCTATATGAATTGCATTACAACTCACGTATCTATATCAAAAATCTATTACTACTTATAAATCCAGTTGCCACCCTACATGAACTCACAAAATAACTAAAGCATTTAACTGGTCCTTTGGTCCTTTGGACCAGAGCCATAATTAAAGTATAACTCACAATAAAGAATAATGAAAATAAAAAAAACTAGTCTTTGACCAATATTTCATTAATAATTCATGCAAGGTATCACAATTGGAGAGAAAATAGACTCAAAATATTGTCATAATCGACACAAACATGCTTAAGAACCCCATAATTGACAAAATTCTCCTATCTGACTCTAAACCTTAAAATATGGACTCAATGTTCATACTCTCTGTATTACAAATTCTACACTCTCAAAGCTTGGATTCAACAAAAGACCCTGTACATCGGCCTTGAATTCCCTTTTATAGAATAAGGGATAAAAACAAGCTTTAGGTTGGAGTGTACACATGTCCACATTTGATTGGACTGTAATTCCCTTCTACACTTATATTTGCATTTTACAATTGGAGGGAATGCATATAATACAAAATTTATTTAAATTACTGTGGAGAAGAAAAACCGTCTTCCAAAAGGCAACTCGGAGGAAGGAAAAACATCTTTAACCATTACAACAATCCATCCACCTCAACAAAAATCCACATCATCAATGTGCACGTTGATCCAAGAGAAGTATGTGTGTATCCAATTGCAACTTTTGAGGCCAGACCTGTACTATACTTGACCAAGTCATACTCTCCACCACTATGCTCATATTCCAAACTCATTAGTGAATACCATCTTCCACAATTCAAATTCTACTTCAGATGGCCACTTGAAAGCAATAACCTGATTAATATTTTCTCTATATGGTGCATATTTCACCATCACTAAAGTATCCTCCTTATCAAAATCTTCTATGAAACTAATAACAAAGCACAGTTTCTCAGTTGTATCATTCAACATATAGATATCAGCGTTTATGCATATCTCATTTGTCTAGGCTATCATGATATCGTTCATTTGATCCTTCCAAGCCTGCGAAGGCTTTACCTCATCATAGTTATGTTGGATTTTTGGTAATGGTGTAAGGTTTACTCCATCATATTTGGCCTTCAATTCCTTTTATCCCGATTTCCATAGGAGCAACATATCCCTAGAACTTCTACTCCACAATTTCATTACAAAATTGCTAAGTTGGCATAACCTTGGGATACTTATCATTTTGATGCTTGGCTCCTACATCCATGAACTTTAGCTGCTCAGATCTAGGACTCCATCTATCCAACAATGGGGTGGCCAATTCTTTATCTCTCAGAAACATCTTAATTGCTTGCAACATAAAAATATAAATTCCATGGACACTATTTAATTTTCCTTGGACTTTTCTATTCAAGTGTCTCAATACAGTATCTACAATTACTGAATTGCTTTTCAACATTGATTCATGGGCCTGTTGCAAAAATTATTTATACTCCTCAACCTGATGAATTAATTTTTTCCTTGAAATTCCTCCTCCTAGTCTATTTTACATTTCAATTGTGATGGGAACCTGTCCCATATTATCTTGAACGATTTCTATTGTTCTTGTGAGAGAGGTTGAGGATGCTCCATTGATGGATCGAGAAAATTATGGATAGAACTAGCTTGTCCTTGAGACTTCCACACCTCCATTTCCTATTTCAATAATGTCAGCTCAGTTTCTAGCTCTGCAGCCCTTTGTTGACTCTTATTATATTCAATAATGAGGTCATTATACTAGCCCCTTAGAGTATCTCCATCCTTTGTTAAATCCTCAACAATTGCCTTGGTGAACTTGGCAACATTTACTGCCATATCTGTTGCCTCCAATGTTGGAGTATAAATAACTCTTCTCACAACCAAGTGACCACTGATATCAGATGGCTCTACAATTATTGGCTTCCTGGACCTAGTAAACAATGACCAGATTGCTAAGGCATGCCATTCTTCACTAAAGGCTAATCCTTTAAGTTCCAACATAGCTTCCTCCTCGGTTTGAAGAAGTGGCCTATTGGCCCTTCTTATTGTATTGAATACCACAACATCAATGATATCCCATTTAGTGAGTAAAAATACTCCACTCTTTTGTACCAATGCTCTACATTGCTCTAGTTTCATCTCCTTGAAAGTTTCCCTCATTTTCTGCATGACATTGGATTGAATAACTTTCTGGAAGCTCTAAATGCAAACTCCTTTCTTGAGCCACCTTCTTAGCATAGACTGGAACATGTGCCCTCCATAAAAAAGCTTTAAAATCATTGTTTTTAACAAAGGAATCATCCCTCATGAATTACCTATAGGCCTCCATCCTTAGGTCATCATTGGTTATCCCTCTTATTTCATCTTTTCCCAGCCTTAAAACAAATGTCATCAGGGGTCACCATGATTTCTTCATCATCTGAATAAGGATATTCAACCACTTTTTCCTTTTCAACCCTCTGCCTCTTTGGTGATGGTGGTTGTGTTGGAGAAGGATCTCTTGGGGGAGAGTCCAGATCAAAAACATTATACAATAGTTGCCCTAAAGATGATGGCACTGATTTCTTATGAGACACTGCCCTAGACTCCTTTAAAATAACAGGAGGTTTCATGGTTTCCTTTTCAGTCATTGCTCCCTTCTTCGTAGAATATACCCTAACCTTTTGTGGAGGCTGGTAAGAAGGTCTTTCCTCCAATCTTACCTCAGGATATTCCTCGACAGCCTGTGACTTTCCTTTATCCTCAATGACTTGTTCAAATTTTAAGACCCGCACCATGCTCTCAAAATTGTCAATAACATATATGGTCCTATTCAACTCACCACTGATATTTGGCATGGGATTGTATGCATGGTTCTTTTTCTTATTCTTCTCCATCATCTTGGTAAAGACAACATATTTTGATTTCCTTTCCTAATGCACCTGCAAATCAACGATGTTTCTGATGATATCCTCTGGGAAGTAGAAGTTGTGGATGAATACACCTGTCTTGTGCTTTGCCTTAATTTGAGAAATAAAACCCCCAAGATCATGGTTCCTCGAGCGTACAGTGTTTAATCCATAAGGCTCAAGTAGTGTCCCCAAATATTCCCATCCCCCTTTTGCCATGACAAAATCAACAAAAGTTGTATATTCAAGAAGGAAAGACCCCTTCTTATTTTTTTTGGAAGGTGTACCATTTGAGCATGTCCCAACTGTCTCATGATTTCTAAGAATCCAATTCTTAGAGGCACATACCTTGGAAAAGAAAATGGGTTGAAATTAGTGCTATATACCTTGAAAATGGTTGTATTATAGTATGGGACGCTATCTCCCCAATTATGTGTCAAGTTTAACTTAGGCCTCCTCTCCATTGGCCTCAAGAAATCATGAATCTCCTTTGGAATTCTAGGTGGATCATAGACCAAAGATCTTCTCAATTTTGACCCAAACACATTATGAAACACCACATAATCAAATTCTTGATCATGCCTATCTAGAATTCTGGTCCAATACTGGATAGACATGTCAATATCATCCTCCTTCTTTTCCAATTCCATGTTTTTCCCAAAAAAATTATCTCCCTTGTACAAGAACATGTGCATGAATAGAGAATTTCACTTAAAAACAACCAATGTTTTTCCTTCTTTAAGAGCTACCAGACTCTCATGAATTTTATCTGCCAGATAGGTAGTGAAATCATATACCACATTGAAACCTGGATGCTGAAGATTCACAACCATGTACATGAGGTCAGTAGGAAAGGTAGTCTTTATACTAATACAAAGAACTTGACACAAGAACGAATAGTCTTCCTGAAATAATTACAAAAGTAGTTTATAGGAAAAGGTTCTGGCTCATTTTTGTCAATCACTATCTTCTTATTTTTTCTAGTTCCTGTGGGTGCCAAATGAGGTTTTAACAGAGAAGTCCTAAATAAACCCTTAGTATTTCTATACTCTTCTCTGCAGGCCTAAATGTCAATGGTAACCATAGCCTTATTTTATTCATGCAAATCAAAAACTTCTGCAATCTCCTCCTTGGTTATTTTAACCATTTCCACACCAACATATGTCCTAACAACTCAAGTTATAGGGTCGTACCTCACTGCAACATCCTTTAAAAAATCCACATCCAGATATATATTTGGTACCACCAGCTTGTTGAGGTCCAACCTCCAAGGATTGCACAGAGGAGCACACAAATTCATGTTCCCAAACCAATTTGAAAAGAATTGCCATCCTGTATATGACACCTCAACATCTAGAATTGCACATTGTTTATTAGTTAACCCTTCCAAAATGGTTTTCTTGCAAATAATTTTAATGGCAGTGATTCTGGACTTTCAAGAAATAGCTCGTGTCGCTTGGTACCTAAAAATTATTCTTTAGTGTAGAATTGTGCACGAAAATAGCAATTCAGGGAACTTTTAGCATTAAATTTGGTGGCATAGTCTAAACTCCACCATTACTATTCACTCACATGAGAATCAATGACCATCGTACAACACTAACCCATTTTGAATACCAATCGTTGATCTCAATCCACACAGGCAAGAAAGAATGACTCAAATTGAGTCAATGTGGTTTGAAAATGTCATATTCATCCACCAAATCCTAGGTGAATGAAATTTCACCCATGATACACCACCTCAGCACGAGTGGGTCCCACCCTGATCACATCATGCTTGACATCAGTGGCCACATGTCACTTGTTCGTACACCTCACAACATCAATAAAATGATTGTTTTAATTGTGTGAGGTTAACGAGGAATGGCCATGATTCATTGTTATATGACAATTGTTGATTCAACATCCTTTATTAATCGGTAGGTGAACAAGGACTGTACCCCTTGATTGTAAGTGACATGTGGCAAGATATTGCATACCTCACAACATTGTTGTGACATCATCAAAAATCCTTGTGAGGCCAGCAGAGAACAGTCAAGATTCAGCCAATCCATCTGACGATCAGAAAACCTACACATGCCATAAAAAAAGGGGATTGACTAGGCAGATATGGAACAACCCTTGAGGAAAGAAATTTAGATGCAAGTCTAAAGTTATAAAATTTTATCAACCCGATATTAAGCGAAAATAAAACCAAGTTCCAATACAAAAAAAATTGTTAGGCCAGGTAATAGGGGCCGATAACACGAACTACCTAAAAGGCTCAAACCATGACTTATGCAACCAGTAACCAAGAACAACATGTCAATGTATGATTAGAATGTCCAGACCAAAAGCAAAGGTTTTAATGGCTAAAGCCCAAAACCACAAGGTAGACCAGTGGTGCCAAACACCAGGGAAATAAGAATGAGCACAATTGTGGAAATTTTTTAAGAGCTCTACCATCCCTCAAGAAGTGATACCTGATAGATATGCACTTTGTCTTAGAATGCATCACTGGATTATTCAAAATGTTTATAGCACTTGTATTGTCACAAAATATAGAGATAGGTTCATCAATCACCACACCTATTCCATTCAAGGTTTGCTTCATCCAAAGTACCTATATATAGTAGGATGTTGTTGCAATGTACTCTGATTTTGCAGTGGATAAAGAAACTGAATCTTGTTTCTTACTCAACCATGAAACTAATCTTCCTCCAAGGAAGAATGCATTGCCACTTGTACTCTTCTCGTCATCTACACAACTAGCCCAATCTACATCAGTGTAGGCATTCAGTGTGAAATAATTATCCTCTAGATAGCATAGCCCATAATTTGAAGTTCCCTTAAGATATCTGAATATCCTCTTCACAGCTGTAACATGTGCTTCCTTAGGTTTTGATTGAAATATTACAACTAAAAGTTTTGCATGCATGATATTCGGTCTAGTAATAGTAAGATACAATAGTCCAACAATCATAGATGTATAAATGCTCTAATCAACTTTAGCAGATTCATCATCCTTACTCAGATATGTCCAGTTACCATAGGGGTACAGACTAGTTTTAGGTCATCCATTCCAAACTTCTTTAACAATTTCTTAACATACTTAGATTGTGAAATGAATATCCCTTTGTCAATTTGATTTACTTGAAGTCCAAGGAAGAAATTCAACTTACTAATCATAGACATTTAAAATTCATTTTGCATCTCTTCTACAAATTTCTTACACATTCCTTATTTCCACCAAAGATAATGTCATTAACATATACCACAACTATCAACATTTTGTTTTTCTCAACTTTGAAGTAAAGATTGTTGTTTGCAAACCCTTTGTTGAATCCTTGCTTTGTCAAGTATCTATCCACCCTTGCATACCAAGGTCTGGGAACCCGTTTAAGTCCATATAGTGCCTTCTTTAACTTGCAAACCATGTCTAGTTTTTTTGATAATTGAAAACCTTTTGGTTGCTCCACATATACTTCTTCTTCTAGTTCTCCATTCAAAAATGCAGACTTGGCATCCATCTGATACACTTTGAAGTCTTTATGAGCTGAAAATACCAAGAACATCTGAATGGCCTCCATTCTTGCTACTGGTGAAAAAGTTTCTTCAAAATATATTCCTTCAACCTATTAATATCCTTTACATACAAGTCTTTCTTTATTCCTTTCCATTTCACCATCTTCATTCAACTTATTCTTGAATACCCACTTTGAACCAATTACATTCTTGTTTGCACGTCTAGGAAATAGTTCCCATGTTTCATTATTCTCTATCTATTGCAGTTCCTCTTTCATTTCTCTAACCCAACTTTCATCATTACATGCCTCACTTATAGTCTTATGTTCTATCTTAGAAAGTAAACACAAGTTTACCTCAACCACTTTGCTTCTTATCTTTACACCTTCACTCATGTCTCCAATTATTTGTTCCTTCAGATGATTTCTTTGTACATATTTAGGAGTTTTAGGTGCAGGTTCTAGAGTCTCCTCTTCATCACTTTGTTCTTTCTCTTCCTTTTCTTCTTCGTGTAGTTTCCCATAGATAGGATCATCAGGTTCAACTTCACTTATTTCTACTAGTCTATACATAGCTTCATCAACCTTTACATTAGCACTTTCAATTATTTTCCTTAGTCTTTTATTAAAGAATCTATATGGCTTGCTATTGTTTGAATATCCAAGAAAATTTCCTTCATCACATCTAGAATCAAACTTTCCAAGATTTTCATCATCTCTTTTAATGTAACATCTGCTTCCAAATACTTTAAAGTATTTAATAGTAGGAGTCTTACCGGTCCATAACTCATAAGGAGTCTTAGTGATGTGACCTCTGATCTGAACTTTGTTAAGAATGTAAGAATCAATGTGGATTTCTTCTCTCCAATACACATCTAGAATATTTGCTTCTTTCATCATAGTTCTGCCAGCCTCTTGGAAAGTTTGGTTCTTCCTTTCCATAACTCCATTATGTTGAGGGGTTCTAGGAGCGGAATAATGTGTCTTTATACCATGTTCTTCATAGAATGTATTAAACTCACCAGAAGTAAATTCTCCACCTCTATTAGACCTTAAACATTTGATTTTTAGGTTTGCCTCATTTTCTACACTTGCCTTGAATAACTTGAATCTATCAAGAGCCCGAGATTTCTCTCTAAGAAAAGTAACCCATGTCATCCTAGAGTAATCATCAATCAAGATAATAAAGTACCTATCACCATTAAGGCTTCCTATTCTTGTAGGGCCACAAAGATCTGTATGAATTAATTCCAACATTCTGGTAGATGATTGTTCCTTTCCTTTAAAACTGCTTCTCATTTCTTTCCCCAAATGACAAGTTTTGTAAATTGAATTTGAAGGCTTTGTGATTCTAGGCAGATCTTTGACAACTTCCCTAGAACTAATCTTCATCAAATTGTCAAAATTCACATGTCCCATCCTTCGATGATAGAGCCAACTTTTATTAATCTAAGAAACAAAACACTAACCAGCACCATCCTTAAGTTGATAGATATTTCCATCAGTTCTTCTTCCAACTTCTACCATAGCTCCAGATCCTTTTTTGATCTCACAGGTGCTATCCTGAAACACAAGCTTAAATCCTTTGCTACACATTTGTCCAATACTTAATATATTATGCCTTAAACCCTTTACATAATAGACATCGTTAGTATTATGTTTACCATCAAAAGTTATTGTTCCTTTACCAACAATCTTAGCACTAGAGTCATCTCCAAACATAACTATTCCTCTATCATATTTCTCAAGGTTAGTGAACTTACTCTTATCACCAGTCATATGATTTGAACACCCACTGTCAATTACCCAAAAATATTCATCTTCTCTAGCATGAAAATAATTCACTAGAGTACCTTCTATCTCATCCTTCTTGCTCTCCGGACCAAATTAATTTGCACATCTTCCATGACTAGCAGATACAACTTTATTTTCCAGGTCTAGAAATAAACATTCATCTTCATCCTCCTCAAAGTTAGATTCATCATTATAAATTCCTGCATCTTCTTTGACATAATAAAATTTCTTGAACTTCCTATCCCTTTTTTTCTTTGTGATTATTGTTATTATCCTTGTTCTTCTTGTGTGTAGCTCTATTAGGACATATTGATACATAATGGCCAATATTTCCACAACTAAAACACTTAAAGGGAAACTTACCTTTGTATTTACCAATACCTTTCTTCAATTTCCTTGTGAACTTTGCTTCCAACTCTTTTGAATCATCATCATCAGATTCATCTCCTATCTTCATTGCTTTAAAGGTTGTTTCAATCCTTCTCCTTATCTCTTGCAAATTTTCTCATCTCAAATTGAGTCAAGACACCAAATAGGTGCTCCTTAGTAAATGTATTTCGATCATATGATTCTTCAATAGCAGAGACTTTTCCACTGTAATTCTCTATTAGGGTCATCAAGATCTTCTCAATTATATCTTCATCTGACATGGTACCACCTTGATTCTTGATTTCAGTTGCTATAAGTTCAACTCTCTAATAGTAGCTTGCAATATCTTCACCTTATTCCATTCATAGGTTCTCAAGTTTTTTCTTAGCAGTTAGTTTCCTTGACAAATTTACTCTATCATTTCCTTCATAAATCTTGCAATTTTTCCCATACTTCATGAGCAGTACCTAGAGATATAACTTTTGTCCTTTCAATTTTAGATAGTGCACTAAATATAGCATACCTTGCCTTTTAAGTCTCCTCATAAGCCGCAATCTCATCAGTAGAGGAAGGACGAAAGGTTGGTGCCACATAATTTGTCTCCACAAATTTTGAGGTCTTGAAACCAAGTGAAACCAAATAACCTCTCATATGTTATTTCCAGTCAATGTAATCAGCTCCATCAAAAATAGAGATCTGCAACTTGTGCACCATCTAATCTACCTCAAGTGGTTAATATTTTCATCAAGGAACCAGAGCTCTAATACCAATTGTTGAAATGCAAAAGACAACTAAGAGGGGGGTGAATCAGTTGTATCAAATAACTTTACTTCTAACCTTAATCAATTCTAATTTAACCTAGTTTTTTATTAAGTGTAAACATGAAATGAAAATAACAAAAAGAAAACACTAGAGACACTAGATTTATGTGGAAAACCCAATGAGGGAAAAACCACGATGAGGATTAGCTCACAATATAGTAATAATGCAATATTGGATACAAAGGCTTGTTGCCTGAGAGCTCACTACCCAGATACAAAGACTCAGTACCTACAAAAAAAGAAAAGATAAATGAAGATCCACCACAAAGGTTCCACACATTCACTGCTTGATCAGAAGATTGTAGACACTATCAACTCACTGCTTTCAGGAATCTAACACATTAAAGTAGTGTTGCCTCAATTCGATCTTGGACACTCTTCTTTTCACACTTGTTCACACACTTCACCTGCTTGATTTATTTGAGGATGGATGGATGATCAATTCACAACTTGATTTGATTTTATACTAGCTTCAACCCTTGAAACATTCTCCAAGGTCGGCTAAAAATTATTCAAAATAGAAATTCAAATTAGGTCGGCTAATCAACATTCCCGCAGTGGATAAGAATGAGAGAGGACCAATCACATATTTAATTTAGGACCCAAAAAACATCTTGGATCAATCACACACTTCCTCAATTTGATGCAAAAACTTAATGTAACATGTAGACACCAGGTCAGCCAAACCTAATGAAAACACTAATGATCTTTGAAGTAGTCACATCTCCATCAAGATGATCACACATGGATCACTCAACATGCTTCACCAAACATTTTACCATCTCTGAGAATACTTTAGGTACATCCATAACAACTACACCAAAATTCATTCACAAAAAATTCTTCAACAATCCAATTGGACCAGCCAACAACACATAGGAGCTCTAGAGTAGTTCTTCCAGAGCACCAAATCATAAGCATGTTTGTTGGAACACATAAGCCATAAAAGAGAATCGTTTCCCATATTTGAAATAACTGAAACCAAAAACCAGAAGACTGTGGAGCCAAAATATTTCTCCCATTCCACAAATAAATAGTTATGCCAAACCAGTTCACATATCGGTGAACATATCTTTCACTATCCATCGAACTAGAAGCTAAATCTCGGGATATATTTTCCATTGAAGCTTATGAACATAACTAAAAATTTGCACGGGCATAGGATCAACACAAAAGAAATGTAGAGCACAGTACCAGAGCACACCCATAACACACACTTCAACACTTCCTTCATTATTTCTCAAATTTTCTCAAAAGCACTTGGCAGAAACACAACTACAACTTCATAAATATAGTGCCATGTACTCTAAGAATTTCTATAGTATCTCAAATATACAAGTACCATTTGCAATCAACCTGAACTATGTTGACAACAATGACAACATTAATGAAAACACCACCAAACACATCCATACTTGCAACATATAAACCTTCTCCCAAGAGGTAAGATGAATACATATATGCTTTTCCATTCTCAACCAAAGAATATTCTTTTGAATCTACTCAATACGATCCCAAAACTTGTTTAGAACCTTGAAGAGGATCATAGCATAAATAGGAAAATTTTGAAGAGTTGACTTGGTCAGATGAAACTTACCCACTTGACTCAAAATTGCACCTTTCCAACTTGAAAGTTTGGAATGAAAACTATCCAGAATCTTGGACTAGAAGGAATTAGGAATGAAATTGGAACATAGGAGAAGGCCAAGATAAGAATCAAGAAAAGAGATAATTTTGTATCCAAGAATCTGAGCTATAGAATTTTGTTGTGACTAAGGAGTATTCAAGAAGAAGATGGAGATTTTAAGGAGATTAATTTTTTGACCCTAAGCCACTTCATAATAAAGAAATATGGATTTAACATGTCTCACTTCAGTGACAGAGACTTCTCCCCTAATAATAGTGCCATCAACAAATTATTGATGATAACACACCTAGTTAAGAGAAGAGGGAGAAATACCTTTCACAAAATCATCATTAACAACCTTTTGAAGATATATCCCCAAAGATTATGACATAAGATCAACAAGAAAAGGAGAGATGGGGTATCCTTTTCTAATCCCTCTCGAACTTTTAAAAAACCAACAAAAGAACCATTGACGATCATGAAATATGAAAAAGGGTTTCACTACTTTTCATTTCAATAATTTTCTGTCATTTTGTTCTATTATTCTTCATTCTATTGTTAATGGAGAATGGACAATATTTTTTGGGTAGAAACACATGCAAAGTCATTCATACTTTTGAAAATGTTCAATATCATGTTTGAAAAAAATATGAAGAAAATTGTGATTTCATATAAGTGAGATAAATATGGTCACTTTGAAATTTGGTTTATTATTTCAAGTATTATGGTTTTAAAGGGATTTTAAAAGTTTCTCATAGTGGCTTTAGTGGTCATAGCTATTAAAATACTGATCTCTATTATTTCTATTATTTTTCTTTATTAATGTGAATTATTGTTCATTTAATTAGGTTGTATGCTTACAAAACAATAGATTATGGAAGTTAATATGGTTTAGTTTGTTAACATCATGTTATTATCCCTCTGTGATATTAAATTAGGTTGAATAGACAACTTTCAAATCATGTTAGTGTGAAATATATGATCATTGTGTAGGTTATCCTAAAGTGTTAATCTATGATATTAATTAGCTCGATTAGATCACTCTCAAAATATATCATGAAATATTTGGTAATCATTTATGGTTACCCTATTATTGTTTATCTATGAATTATTTGGATTGTTTAGACCTTTTCCAAATCATATTGTGGGGTTAATGTTGGTAATCATTTAGGGTATCTTGTTATTTTTTATCCATGGCAAATGGTTGGATCAATTAGACCAATGTTAAACCATATTTTTGGTGAAACACTAGTTACCCTACTGATTGCTTTTGATGATAATTCCTGGGCCAAATAGGCCATTATTATAGCATGTTATTATGAGGGATTTTATAACCTATTATATTATCTGATTATGGTTCATCTATGATAATTTATTTAGTGTAGACCATTGTTAAATAATATAATAGTTAAACCATTAGGTGATCCTATTATTGATCTTATATGGTTCAGATAGACCACTATTATAACATGTCCTTGTTAAACCATTTGATAATCATTTAGTTGGTTTATTAAATTGTTCTTCTATGATATTAATAAGGTCAATTAGACCTCTATTAAAACATGTCTTTGGAATTTAATCAATAATCTATTAGATTATCATTCTATTGTCAATGGATTGATTTGAACATTGTTAATGGACTACTTTTTATATTTGTTTGTTATTACGAAATATGAAAAGGGTTTCATTGCTTTTCATTTCGATGGTTTTTTTCCATGCACTTCTATTTATCTGTTCTTCATTGCACAAAAATTCACTACAATTTTCTTTTTATATTTGTTTCTCTTACAAAATATGATAAGGGTTTCACTAGTTTTCATTTTGATGATATTCTATCATGCACTCTTGTAATTTTTTGTTCTTCATTACACAAAAATTCACTCTACAATTTGCTTTTTATTTTTTTTGCTATTAAAAAATATGAAAAGGGTTTCACTGATCTGACAAGTAACCATAATCTGTCTTTTCCCAGTGTTTAACCAATGTTTTTTGATGTCTTAGTATACTATTTCTATAATATATATGTATAAATATACACACATATATTTATATTTATATAAACATGTAATATAGGAAAAGGTGAACCTTATGTTTAGGGGTGTAAACACATGGTTGCTTTATGGACCTCTTTCTAGGTTACATTTGAGTGTAGATCAACAAGGTGAATAGATTGAATTTCAACCATAAAGTGAGCCAATCAGATCAGATCTACACTTTTTGGGGCTTTGAAATGGTTTGGAATGATTTACCTAATTAAACTATATGACCTAATATGATAAATACAATATTCTAGAAATAAATAGACTGAAACTATAAATTACAAATAGGTCTAAGAAATGTTAGATGATGTGTACCTATCACCAAAATTTGGATCTAGCATGTAGAGGAGGAATTAGATGCCTAGGAGCATATGGATCCCTGATGGGGGGTCTTAAAATTGATTCTACAATACTCTGATGCTTTTGTAATTAAGTTTTTGTGGCTTGAAAAAATGTATGACAACAAATGCAATAATGGAGAATTTTCCTTCAAGATTCTTTCAATTTTCTTCAAACTTGTAACCTGCACATTCATAAAGAGAAGAAATATTGGGCCATTTAGGGGCTTGCCTCAGTCAAACCCCATGTAAGTTTTTCCACTTCCACAATGGAAATTTCAATAATAAAAATTAATATTGAAAGGAAGGAATGATGAATGAACTGAATGGTGCAAAACATCACCCTTGAATGGATTCCTTAAAGGACTAAAGTCATGCACATATTATCAAGGATCTTGGATCTTGTGTAATGGGTTTGTTTGAATGCTTGGATGCCCGGGGACCTACAACAATGTTATCCTTCACCAAACAATAATATGAACACACCTAGAATTTGACATGATGTTGGATCTTGAATTGTTGCAATAAATTTTGGTGATGTTTCTCTTGACTTTCTCTTGATAATGGTATTTTTTCAAAAGTATGTGTGTTGGAGTATGGGAATACGGAGAGGGGGGTGAATCGGTAGTCTAATTACAAATAAATTTCAATACTTACCTCACTTGTCTTATGCAAAGCAACCCATTGAAAACACTTCAAACATTATAGATACTAAATTTTTAGGGAGTCACAATAGCATAAAAATCAGAACATAATTCTTGAACAAATATATCCAATCAAGCAAAATATAAGAAACCATTGAGAGGATACATAACACAAGGTTTATGAGTGGAAACCCTTAAAATGGTGAAAACCCACTCTAAAAAATAGACTTCATTAGACCTCACAAACCAAAACCTTACATGTTACAAGTTGTGTGCCTCACTGCCCAAAACCTTACAAGTTACAAGATGCCTCACTGGCAATCAACAAGCCTCACTAACAATTAACAAGGTTCACTGGGAAAAAATAAAAAATTAGACGGTTACTCTAACTCAATGAAAATCATTGCACTATCAAAGCTTCACCATAGTTTTATATTTTCTCTATCATCATCTACTCTATTATCATCTTTTCAATCAAAACATTACATCTTCTTTGTCATCATCTTTTTAATCAAAAAATTACATCTTCTTTGTCATCATCTTTTCAATCAAAACATTACATATGTTCTGTCAAAATCCTATCCAACCTTACCATAACATGTCTCAACAATCTAGAAAACACAATTCTAAAAATTCATTGATTCCTCCTACAATCATCATGCTCTGATCATGAAAGCTACATCACTTTTAATACAAGAAAAATTTACAGAACTACATCTACCTATCATTTTTCAATCAAGAACATCCATTCCATTCTATCCAACAAGAAATCATATCATCTTCAAAACCACACACACTATCCTCATAAAAAATTCACTACACCTTCAAATAAAAACCACCAATTCAATAACCTGACTGTTGGTATTCAAAAATATACAATTTGCAAAATACACCTTCAACTTGGCACCATAAAAATAACCACTAACTTGTTCATATTCAAGAAATTACACACATAGAAAACTGTTAAACTTCTCATCAAGGTTTTTGCTTCAGGAAATAACTGTTAAAAATTTTAAATATGAGCCTTTGATCACATATACCTGGCACTGAAAACTTTAAATGGTAAATGTTGATCTTGCTTGGCTGGTTAGACTAAGTGGAAGGGTTAGTTAACCATGAAAAAAAAACCCTTAATTCATTACTTAAAAAGTCTCTAACTGGTGATATCAAGTCACCAACCAAATACAATATAAAGTGAATTGTGTTTTAAATATCTTTAAAAATCTTAAACTCTAGATCTTAGAGTTTTAGGTATTTCTTAGTAAAAGAACTTATCAAACCATAAAGAGGGTTTAAATTGCCCATACGTTTTACTGATGAGAGATGATTATCATTCACAACTTTAACTCTCTAAAGGACACCAAGAGATCAAAATAGTAACCCCTCTCCATATCATTGCTTGTACCTTTAAACAATGATGTTTTTTTCAAAACTTATTTCATTGAATATTAACTTTGAAATGAAGCAAATTTCATCAATTTGAATAAGAATGACATGAACAACTCACTCTCACCAACCTCTCCTTTAAACCTTTCACTTTTGACATAATACCTTGAAATGCAACATCAACACCTAAATGAACAAGAACCTCTAAAGTATCAAGTAGGCACCAAGAAGCAATATATCAAGAAATTATGTGCTTTGTCCTTTGAATGAACACGTATCTTTGAGATTAGTGATCCAAGTAATCATGAAAAGAATCAACATCATAAGTACCATGTGAATATGATCAACATTAAGAGCACCAACATCATGAGAAATGAGAAAAAAAAACTCTAGCATGAATACCATGAGACCTTCAAGGCTATCAACTCATGAGATGACAAGCACCATGAGATGACCAACAACACCACATGAATAGAATAAATCATAAACCATGAAACTAAACCTTGAAATCAATGAAAAAATATCATGCCCAGCCAACAAAATCCCCCTTTGGCATTAATGTCAAGTTTTCAAAGCTCTACTCCCCCCTTGTGAAAATCTATTGTTCACTGCACGTTCATGATGGGTAAAAACACTAAGAAACATTTGTCACTAACTCCAAGCCATCAACAAGCTACTACGATTATACACCAACCACCATAAAAAGAAACACTATTATAAATGTCAGCACAATCAAAAGAAAAAAATAAATTTACCACACTATTCAAGCAAATATTGCTATCACTATTCATTTCTCCCCTTGTGACAACAATGCCAAAGGACAAATAACTTCACTAAATTCCCTAGATCATCCACACTAACATCAAGCTAAGAAGTGTAAGAAAACTAAAGGACAACCCAAGAATACTATCACAAAGCAAAGAACTCATTGTCATCAGTTATCCATAAGCTACTACCATAAAAAATGAGTCACTAGCAAAACAACTGAAAGAATATTTTTGTTAAAATATCATCATACTAAAAAAGATGTATGATATAGCAATGCCTACTGTCAAGAATGATATGCTTCTATCACAAGAGTTGTAAACTGAATACCCAAACAACCATTATCACTTCCATGACACAGCGTCACACTATCACCACTTGAGAAACAAAAATGGACATTAGAAACATTTGTATTTGACTTTGTAAACATTGCTAGTATAGATCAACTATAAGAAAAGACAATTTATTCCTAAATCTAATGAAGAAAGCATTCAAAGCTGAAACCAAGCAATCACTATTAAAATAATATGAAGCAAATATGCCATTGTTCACTTTCTTAAAAGACCATGCAAACAACTTGTTGAGACAAAAAAACTTATATAGATATAAAAAATCGAAAATCATATAGAACCTATCAAAGAACACTACTCACTATAAAAAATTATTAGATATGCCACTACAACTGATCTCCAATACTTGGAAAAAACCAACCATTCTGCACCAAAACCATGCATGAATACCATTGCACGAAAACATTTTCAACCAATTGAGTAACTAAGAGACAATTGTACAAAACAATTGTCTAGGCTACAAGAATAGAGATACTATACTTTCATCATTGCTACCATGTAGATAGAATATAAAGATTATTGTGCATTCATTACTCAACAAAAATAACATTAATGATGATCACCACAGTTGATAACAATGACAAATAAGCATACCACTTCATTGTAATCTATTTCACATTATCATGTATTATCTCAAGGAAAAAATCATTGTAGCAACCAAAACCAATCATGGAGAGCACTATCATACCAAGTATGAAAACCACTGTTAGACCAAGATGCAAAATAGTGGTTTTGAGTCACTGATCATCAAACAAAGTACTCCACACTACACTATGTATATACAAGATGAGATTGCATTGAGCACTCATTATGAAAAGGTCTTTACTAGATGCAATAAGACTTAGCAAACCGTTCATTTACTCCTTGAAACATTACCAAGTCAAGAGTGTAATGTAATCAAAACAAACAAACCATTTCCCACCAAGGCCTCAGTTGTAGCATTGTCCTGAAGCAGCACTAAATGACTTGAAACAACACTTTGAATACCATGTGAACAAGCAACTTTAATAAATAGTGAATAAGACCTCTTTGCAAAACTTGCATCAATATCATGAAGAAATAATCAAGGAACTATATGATTCCAAACAACACCAATACCATCTTGTGAATCATGAATACCATGATTTTTTTTTTTTGTCATACTATCATTAGGGAACACAGTACTTCACACCTCTACAACAAGATACTATTACGACAATACAACACTACGATAAGACTATCACCATAATCAATCATCATACCTATTGGTATGCCCAAGAAAATTTCCTCAAAGCACAACCAGCAAACTAAGAGAAAAACTCAAAAGCACTCTTTGTAAAGATCATTATACAATCTTCTAAAAACACAAATTCAATAATTCTTCAACAATATCTGATAATGTTTTTTCCTTCTATAGTTCTCTTGTATCCATAAGATAATCAACATAATAAGATGAATTACATAATACTAAAGAAATTGTTTGACATTTTTGCACCAACAATACCAAGACAATGAGTAGCTGCAAACTGAATTTCCATGAATTCATTGTTTTTTTATTTACAACCTTTACAGCCTCTTGGTTGTTGGATATGGGGTTTGTATGATAAAAATATAAACATCTCCCCCTAACCTCATGCTTATATTTTATGCACTTATAGATGTCACTTGTGCAGTATGCACAAGCTTAGATTCTTTCTTCTCTTTCTCTTGTTTCCTTCTCCAAATTTTTATGCAGCCTATTTTCTTGTGATGACTAAAAGGTTTCACCAAAATACTCTCAAAAAATAGTTCTTTATGTCCAAAATTATCACATCTATAGCATACTATCTTATAACTAATAGGAGGAACAAAATAATTATATTCTTGACAATCTAAAACATCACTTTTTACTTGTGTCCTACAAAACCTTGTTGTATGACCTAGATGATTATATTTATAACATAGAATCTTACTTCTTCCATTTGAACACTCATAAGGAAACTTATCCCATCCAAATTTTCTTGAATTCATCCAAAACTCTTTTTTTCTATGACCAAGTTCATAACATGAATAGCAATAACCATGAAAAGAATTTTCAAACCTGGACATATGATGTCCTAAACAAAAAGAATTTCTGAAATTGGTCTTGTTGACTTGTGCAAGAACACTTTCTATTGTCTTCTTCTTGTCTCTGGCCTTAGAAGCAACAAAATAATAGTTTAGGTCTATTTTCTTCCTTGGAGTTTCTCTAACCTTAGAGAACTACTCTTTTTCAAAGTCTAAACCAGTAATATCATTGTGACCTTTTTGTTTACCCACAAGATCTGCTAATTTTTCACTGTTGTCACACATATCTAGTTTTTCTTCAAGGATAGAACTTATGCCTCTAAAGAATAACACTCCTTTTCTTTGGTGTCTAACTCCATTTTGGTTACTTCTAAAATCCTCTTGCTCTCTTCAAGTTGAAGCTTTAGATCTACAACTAATTTTTTAGACTCATTAACCCTACTCATCAGATTTTTAGTATCCTTTTGGGTCGTATTTATTTGCACTATTGCATCCCTTTTGAGTCTTTTTATTTCACCAAGAGAAAATCTAAATTATCCCTAAAAATCAACCTCTCCTTCACCATTATTCGATTGATCTTCACTCTTTTCTTTATGATTTTCACACAGACTAACAGTAGTCATAAATAAAGTTTCCTCTCCTTCTCTAATTGAATCTTCTAAACAACTATCTGTTGCACCAACATCCTTAACAAATAGATTTTTCTTCCTTTTGAATGATTTTTTCCTTTTAGGATTATGTTGTTTCTTCTTCCCTTGTCTTCTATTGTCGTTCTTGTTCTTGTTCTTTTTTGTTGTCGTTCTTGGTCTTTTGGCCCCTTTGGTTTTTGGGATTTGGTTGTCCTAGCATGTTCCAATTGGTTATCCTATTCATGCAAATGCTCCTTGAGGGAGGCACTTTAAACATTCTGCATTCTGGGATCCATCTTGAGTTTTTCTCTATTTTTGGGAAAATGCCCCTGGGGCGGAATTCCCTAGACACCGTGGAAACCCGACGGAGGCTGCTTTGTATTATTTTCTAGAAATTTTGGGACTTCATGAAATTATGCTTGGATCAAATTTTCCCGAGATTCTGTCATGCCTTCGAATCCCGGGGTTTGTTGTCTTGTCAATGCATTTAAGTGTCTCGTACGGTCTTGCAGTTGGCCTTTATTGAGTTTATTTTCATTTTATGAGGAGGTCTATGTCATTTGCCTTATTATGAGATTTGAGGAGTTTTATTTTGGATTGCTACTATTGAATTGTGCATGTGAGCTTGTGGTCAAGGGTTGCAATCGAGCTTTTTGGTGATCGCTTTCTTTCTACCCTAATTTTCTGGTTCTCTTGTCGACTGTCGTGACTTTGATTTCTTTGTCCTCATGGTATGTACATACTACCCTACCTTTTGATGAACAAATTGAATCTTCTTTAAGGTTTGTGAGTATATGCTTTGAGTCTTGATATGAATGTGGTATGGTCTAGTAGTAGTGCTAGGGTTGCCAATTACTGGCTTGATGCCCTTCCTTTTGGCTCATGCTTCCTCTCCTTCTGCATGATTGCATTTTGGGCAGGTTTTCCATTGCTTTACCTCTATATATTTAATTTCAAGCTTCCCTCTCTCGAGCTCTGGTTTAACCTAAAACTCCCCAACTTGTGATGAAACTGTGTCATGGAAAAGTGTGACTTATTGCTATCATCCAATTCGATAATCACCCTATCATTAGTTGAGTCATGTGGGAGCAGTAAAATGAAAACAAAAAATCAAGATCTGAGTTGTGTTGCCATGAAAATTCCTACGGTTTCCTTCGTTGAAATCCTCCCTCTTATGGAGTGGATCCTTATTTTGATCGATTCGAATCTGGATTATTTATCTTGTAGTATAATCAATTTGAATCCTGGGAGAAATCCCCAACTTCCTAAACGTTTGATTGATCTAGGCGAAATCCTGACGAAGTCAAATATTTTGGGTTTTCGAGTTCTTCACGGATTTCCTTTATCTAGGGATTTCCCAGAATTATCCATCACCTTATCGATTTCCCAAAAATGGGCTCAAAGTGTGAAAATTGCATTGACTTCGCGAAATTCCGTGCCTTTGGGATTTTCCCAAAATTTCTTGGTCCCTTCATTTTCTCGGAATTTGTAAACTATTGTCATTTTTGTGGATTTCCGTCTCTGATGGATTGGATGTCTCTTTGTGGTTGTTTCACTGGATTCCGCCTGGTCCAAAATTTCCTAGACTTCCTCTCCAGCCTGAATTCTGTGAGAGGGCTAAAAACCCAACCTTTTAAATAAGTGATTCTTATGGGGTTTTTGGGGGATTTTTCTCATTAAGAAATTTTCTTAAGGAATGATTATATCATTTGTGATGGATCTTATTTTGGTGTATTTATTGTATGCATGCGGAATTAAGTCAGGTTATTGTTGGGCAGAGCAAGGGTAAGGAAATGAATCCAAATCCTAAAGGCTCGGCTATCTCCAAGGAAGAAAGAGTTAAGAAGGATTTGAAGAGCAGAGTTCCTAAGAGCAAGTTGACCTCCATTTGGTCAAGGATCACTTATACAAACATTGGGCTATGGGATTATGAGGAATTTAAGGCAGGAATGGCAGCACATAATCTCTCCCTGTTGGCCAAAAGGACATTGGATTCTGGGTTGGCACATGTGGCTGGATTTCCTTCTACAATCTAGTGTTATGAGTTAGTGCTTGAATGTGCCAAGCACTATGACAGGGGCACATAGAGGATAGTTAGTCCTCAAGGAATAATTGTGGCAAATCTCAATCCTATGTCCATTGCATAGAATTTTTACATGCCTGATAGGTCTCATGTCATGGCCTTTGATATGGATGTAGCAAAGAAGTATTATGATGAGAATGTCATCAAATCCCAATAGGTTTTCAATTCTTGGTTGGAGAAACCCAAGTCCCACTTCTCCAAGTTACCCAAGTAGTTGTTTAGAGTTAAGTTCAAGAAGGAATACTATGATTTTATCACACTCCTCAGCAGAGTAGTGGGATTGAAAAGTGCAGGAATTTTTGAGAATTGGATGTTCCATGTCATTGCAAGGATGGAACAGGGTATAGAATACCATTGGGAAGGCATTATAAGTGCTATGATACATGAGCAGATGTGTAATGTTTCATGAACAAAGACCTTCACAATGACCTCCTATTTGGTGTATGCACTTGCAAGGTATCACCAATACAAGGGACTAAGCACAAGGGGTGTATTTGGGAAGGATGCAATTTATGAAGTGTACCCATAATTACACTTGGGTGGCACAAGCTATAGGAGGGTGAATGATGCATTCACCATGTACATCACTAGGCTATTGTAGGGTGCAAAGCATGGTTAGATTTTAGACAAGGCCAAGGAATTAATCAAGAGGTTTGGAGCCTGGTTTATCCAGTTTCCCACCTTTTCATATATCAGAATTGATGGTTGTCATAGGGCTCCATAAAGACTCCCTAGGTACCCCATGAATCATGTTGTACTCTTGGAGATCACAATGCAAATATGTGACTTTGATGTAATTGTGAAGAGGGATAATCACAAGACCGGATTTGGTTGTGATTTTCCTTTGAGAATAGGAAGTGGTGAGGCTTTCCCTTCTATCAACTCAGCCCATGCTTCTGAAGAAGAGATGAGTACTCTTGGTCTTTCCTTCCATTCCAAGAGATCTAGATTTGACATAACTGGTGAAGCACAAAATAAGGCCAGCAGAGAGTACAATCACAAGGATGACATAGAGGACTATTGGGCTAACATCAGTGATGAGTTCAAAGTTAGAAAGAAGAAGTTCTCCAAGCTACCAGTGAACTTGGTCTGACTATACAACATAAAGGCCATTCCAGATCAGGTTGAGGAGGATGGAAATTTGGTTCAAGGCCATAACTTTGAAGCTATGAAGGATAAGCCAATTGGAGAGGTGGATTGGCTGGAGGAGGAGAAGACAGAGTTAGAACAAATCATGACTCCAGTAATCAAGTACACCAAGCTATAACTCAAGCACAAGATATTGGAGTTGGAGAGTGAGGGTGTGCAGTGCACCTATGATCTAATGGGAGACTTGGAGTCTCACTCTGCCTTTGAAGAATCACCTGAATAGGACCCCAAAGGTAAAACCAAGGTGGGCTCTCCTTTCAAGATTAAAATTAAGGATGCTCAGGAAGAGGAGGCAGGAAATAAAAGAAATCCTATAGCCAAGAAAAGGAAACATGTCTCGAGGAAGAAAAAGACTAATAAGGATGAAGAAGAAAAGGAAGAAGGGGATGCCAATGTCCCTTTTCCCAAGAAAAGGAGAATTGTGAGGTTGTCACAGAAGGAGAAGGAAACCTCTAAGGCAGATAAAGAAGTTGAACCCCTGGTCTTAGAGCTTGAGAGCTTGGGAGAGAAGACACAGGTATATACCAGGAGGTCAAGGGGTCCATCTCCCAAGGATGGTGCACCAAATGCAAGTGTTCCCATCACTGCTCCTATCATTGAACATGAAGATTTCCCTCCTTCTCATGAGACTAGCAATGTGACAGATGAACAAAAGGATGTTGAGGATCCCCAGGATTAGGAAGGAGAAGAATTACAAGAGGGAGAACTCTACAATGCTGAGGCTGAAATGGAGAAAGTTAAGTAGTCTCCTTTGGTGGCTTGTGGGGATTCACCTAGAAAGGTTGATGAGGATAGACCTCCTCAGAAGGAGGAAACACCAGCTAAGATTCCCTCACCAGTACATGAAAAAGGGGAGCATGACAAAGGAAAATAAGATACAACTGAGAAGATTCATGAGAAGCAGAGTTTGGATGAAGATGCATCCAAATTTCAATAGGATACAGTTGGACAAGATAATTTACAACTGGATCCCATAGTCCCAGGATGGTTGGACAAGGAGTTGAAGAGAAAAAAAATTATGGTGGATGATACTCCTCCCAATTGGGATGAATTACTAGCTAACATAGGAAAGGAAAATGTAAAGAAGAAAGCCAGGATTATCTCTAGAATTGAGAGATGAGGCAAATAATAGAGGGGTCCACATTTCTACTCTGGCTCTTGATAAGAATAAAGATGATGTGACTGGGAATGATTACAATGTACAAACTGTCAATCTAGGGCATGCTTCCATGGAACAAGATATTGAAGAATATGAGGATTCCAGTGCTGTAATCCTTGGCCGATTAAGGAAGGAGGTGCATACCAAGCAAGAATTTAAGAAGGAGAATGAAAAACTTAAAAGATATCTGCAAGAGTTGATGAAACCCTTGAAATCCATTAGCTCCTCATCATCTGTTGTAGACTTCCTACCACAAGAAACAATCATTGAGTTAGAAAAGATGAAGGTCACTTCCCATGTTACAATAGGTTGGTTACAGGGAGTGCAAACTCAGGGAGACAATGCCATCAAGGATATTTTGTCAACTGGTGGAGATGCTATAAGTTCAATTGACTGGTTGAAGAATGTATTGTACTTGGACAAGGAAGATATGGATTTTTTTTGCAAAAGGCTAGAATCATCATGGACTACACCAAGGAGAAGTTGGTGGGAGATGGAATTCTTCCTTCTTCCAAAGCAGCAGAACCTTGGGAATGGCTCAAAATTTTGCAGATAGGGCAGAGAGTTTTGAAGAAGGTGCATAAACAAGGGAAGCAGATTGAGGATGCCTTGACTGAAATTTACAAGTGCATATCCTTCTTCAAGGTTATGAAAGGGAGAAAGAAGTTTGTGCCAAAGCATCTAAGCCTAGAACAATTGAGAAAATGGTGGCGAGAGGTGTATTCTCCAGTCAACGAGGACCAGGTCACCGAACATTTGCTGGATGATGTAGCTACCTACCTTGCTGTAATTGATAAATACAAGACCCAGAAGGTGGACTGGGATAAGGTGGTTAAACAATCGAGGGATGACATTAAGTCCATGGAAAGAAGAATGAAGGTATTAGTTATGCCATCTATTGCTGACTTGGAGAAGGTATTTTTGATGATACAAGATAAGGCAAATCAAGATAAAGACAAAGGAGAGGGTAGTTAATGCAACGCCTCATTGTGATTTGTGCTTCCCTATTATTCCTCCTCTTCCTTCGCATGTATTGGGCCAGGTTATGTTGGCGATCCAAGGCTGAATTAGATGAAATGGGTGCATTTATTGTACATTTCATGTTATTTTTGAATTCCTCTTGGCCGACCTATTTTTGGCCATTTGATTATTGTAAACCTAATTTGGGCCGACATGCCTTGGGGGTTTTCTATAAGTTTTGCATTTTGCCTCATTTGTAAGGGGTTAGTTAGACAATTTTACATTGGAGCGAATTGTGATAAGAGAAAGAATTAGAGTTAGAATTTAGTTTATCTTTCAAGAAAGTGTTGTAATAGAAGACTGGAATTGTTGCCACTTTGGATAATTTAATACAAGTAAAGACATTGTGATTTGGTGCCTTTTTTGTGTTGATTTTTATCTGGCATGGTTCTTGATATTCTATCTTTTAAATTTCTTTAGTTATTTGATGTTAGATGATTTGGTGATGTTAAGGGTTTGATGCTTGAAGTGTTTGCAGCGATCTTTAGTCCATACTTTTTGCAGTTAGCTGATTGTTAGCTACTTTGTGAAGTTATCCTGGACTTAAAATCATGCTTAGTTCGATTATGAATTTTTGTTCATTTCAATTGCAATAGGGTTGTCTTGAATGAATATGCATAATCTGAAAATCTTTAACACCTTAGATGATTGCACTATTTTTGTAAGATTGCAGATTTATTTGGGTCAAGCTGGAGTTAGTTTCTGAGGGATTGGTCCATTTCGAGCATTTTATCATTTGCATTATCAATATTAGAATTAGAAGTAGTCTTAGAAATCTCCTTGAAACCCTTATCATTTATTATTTATTTTATTATCTGGGTTATATTTAGGATTTGAAGTATCAACATATTGCTAGATCTGATAAATTTGAGTTCAACATTTGCTTGTAGTAAGGTCCCTTTGTGATTACCAGCATTTTCACATTATCTCTGAGTTGTTTTATCTGCATTGTCAATACTTGACATTAGAGACCTTGGGCTTATCTCTTTGTTTATAGAGGTTTACCTTCCAAGAGAGATAGGATATCATATTTTTTTTGAGTTGTTGTTGTGTAGAAAACACCATCAATAGATTGGCGCTAGAAGGAGGGCTTGAACAAGCAAGTTGGAGCATTTTCTAAATGACATCTCTCTTGAAAGGCTCAGAAGGAGAACCAGATCTACTCCAGGAGAGGAGGAATTTCAAGGATTACAAGTTCCTGCTAGGGAAAGAAGGACCAGGAGAAGGGGAGAATCATCATCCACCCAACCACTCCCATCATCCCCATCATCCTCATCCTCATCATCCTCATCCAATTTTGAAGCCATTCCTATTTTGCAATCCCAACCAACCATAAATAAGCCATTACCGCCTCCACCTCCACCAATGGCTTTTTTGGCCAATAACCCATCTCCCTTGATCTTCAATAATTACAATGACATGCCCAAGAACCTTGAACACTTTTTCTCTAATTTTCACACCAATGATCCCAATAGGATGGAAGAGGAGCATATCAGGATTTTCTAGACCTGTCTGAGAGATAGAGGAATCAACCATGAGGATGTTGCATGTAGGCTTTTCCCTTATTCCCTGGGGGAAGAGGCCTTTTATTGGTATAATCACTTACCTATTGCTTCTATCCATAATTGGATAGAATTAGAGATTGCATTCCTGTAGAAGTTTAAAATTCCCATTAGTGCTAATGAGCTTTGGATGCAGTTTACCGGGGTTAAGAGGGAAATTAATGAGCCTATGGGGTCTTTCAATAATAGGTTTCACCAAGCATACACTAGACTTCAAGCACCTTATGCTATAGATGACGCCACTTCCCTAGAGGTCTACTTTGAAGCCCTTGACAACCTTACATCCACCTTCCTTAAATGGAGGAATAATCCCCCAACTACTTTTCTCACTACATATATAGAGGTTGTTAAGGTCAACACAGATCTAAGGCAACATTTGTTAGGACCTTTGTCATCCTTAGGACCTGCTTCTCACCTTGGACAAGTCCAAGATCTTAATTGGGCTTTGACTAATCATGCTCCCATTATGAATCCAGTACCATTGTTACCTTTGATCCCACACCCAGGTCCTCCAATAAATCAAGCTCAACTAATGACCTCTTATCCTCAGCAAAGAGCCAATCAACCCCTTCACCCATAGCAGCAGGCTGGTTTTCCCACATATTTGTAGAATTCAAAAGTCTTGAATCAGTTTGTTGGTTCTGGAGGAGCATCAGGATACCCACCCGGTAATGTGAATTCAACACCATACAATGGTCTAGATAAGGAACGGCTAGATGAGTTAACTGAGCAGGTGAAGAAACTAAATATGGAGGTGACCTATCTAAGAAATCAGAACAACCAACTTCAAGCTATGCAAAAGAACATGCAATCAAACTACAACAAAGAGAACATAGATTTTGCTGAAGGACAAAACTTTGATAAAGGGCAACATTTTGACAGAAATCAAAATTTTAAAGGAGGACAAGGCTCTTGCTAGAACTTTGATAGGGGAAAAAAAGGTGGACATGGGTTCGATAGAAGGCAACCACCTAGAAATAATAGACCATGGAATACTGGACCTAATAATGGAGGAATTCCTACTCCATTGGATCAGCCTCCTATCCAGGAAAAGCCTTCAAGTGGTGTATATCTCGTAGAAGTAGCTTTGTCTGGATGGTGCGGGCTCCATAAGACAAGTCAACATTTTGAGTTAGATTGCTCTGAGTTTCAGACTGTTGCCTCCATCTTTCAGTATGAAGTTGAAAAAAATTCCAATGGTTAGGAGATTATGCCCTCAAATCCTTATGATTCCCCATTAATGGTACTTAACCATGCTCCATTCCCAAAAGGTGAGGAGAATGAACCAGAAGAAGAGTCCAGTGACTAGGATAAAGAGATAGAGCAAGTGTTGAATGAGGATGAAACCTCTCAGTTGTTTAATGAAGAGAATAAAAATGATAATGGCCCTTTGGATGAGGAGGAAGTTGGTGTTGAAGAAATTTAGATGTTTTAGCAACCCATAAAGAAATATGATTTGAGGAATAGGCCTAATAGGAGTCCACAATCTAGAGGCCCTTTCACTACTTCTATCCCTCCAAATAATTTCACTACTCTACCAGATCCGCAAGCCAATAATAATCCAACTTACCCTCATGTGCCAACACAGTACTTTGCGAAGAAAGGACAACCTGATATATCAAAGGGAAACAATGTTGAAGTATCAAAGGACAAATAGACTAGTGGCTGCAAGGAAGCTCATGCTGATATGAACATGGAGCAATTGGGCGAATATGTGACTGAGGAATTCAGAAAAGTAAAGGTAATTCTTTCTGCTTTTGAATTATTAAGAGTCCCCTCTACTAGGAATGCTTTCTTGGGGTCTTTCAATTCAAACACAACACCACAAGGAGTAACTGCCAATGAGGCAGTTGTTAGATCCTTTAATTCATAGGCACCTAAAGTCCAGGGCCAGGTCCCACCTACAAACAAAGGGAAAGATAAAGATAAGAGTTAGGTTGCACAAGCTGACACCCAGTTGAGCCTATTCCAAGGCAAGATGGAAACCCCTCCCTTTCTTATTTTTGTTCATATCTTTGGGAAGAATCTGCATAATTGTCTACTGGATTCAGGAGCATCTACAAATTTTATGCCTTTTGTTGTCTATAAAACTTTAGGTATTAACCCTATAGCTTCTCAAAAGAAGGTCACTCAATTACACAAGACAAAGGTGAGTGTAGTAGGAGAGTTGAACATGATCCCCACATAGGTTGCATCAGATATGAGGGTGCAACAGGTGATCAACATTCAGGTTGCTAATATTCTTGACACCTATGGTTTGATTTTGGGTCGAGATTTCACTAAGGCATTAAATGGGTATACATCTATAGACCATTCTCAGATGTGGCTACCATGGAAAGGGGTCCCAAATCAGATCAGGATTGAAAGAGAGCCCAAAATGAAGTATGTAATCAGTGAGTACCAGAATACTTCAAATGAGATATTAATATCAGAGGTTAGTATGGGGAACTATGTGTTGGTTGCATCAGTCTCAGATACAGAAGAGGTCTTTATGCTGCAGGGCCCATTTTATGAATCTACATCAAAATCTGGTGGGTTTGAGGAAATTTTTATGATGCAAGATGATTCCATCAGTGGTTCTGAAACACTGAGTGAGAAAATAGATGAAACTAATGACCAAGAGGATAGGTAGCTCAGTTTGTTGGATAACTTCTAGGAGTTCATCCAGAGGTGTATGGAGAATTAGATCCAACTAGGTAGGAGTATGAATTTTGAAGAATTATTGCTTCCTAACTAGTGCCGAGTCCATGATGCTCCCCACTTTGAGTTGGAATTTCATGTATGTTAGACTGCTGTGGAGCAGGTATAAAAGTGCATTAACCCAATCCCAATTATCAGACTGAATATATAGGGAGAAAAAAATAATGACAAGGGTAAAAGTCCAATGCTTCTTGAAGAGCCTCCTATTTGCAGTAAAATGAAAGATGATTCGAAGCAATCAGGGACTGATGGTTTTTGGATGTTAAGATTCAATGGATCCAAATCTAAGCAAGGTGCTAGAGCAAGGTTTGAATTGATTAGTCCTAAAGGCAAGAGCTATTTTGCTGCTCATAGACTACAATTCCAATGTACTAATAATGTGGCTGAATATGAGGCTTTAATCCATAGGTTGTTAATGGCATCAAGGCAAAAAGTTAAGATATTATAGGTTTTTGGGGATTCTGAGTTGGTAGTCAGGCAGGTGAGGAAATAGTATTCATGTCATGACAGGAGGATGAATAATTATAGACATAGAGTGTGGGATCTTATTGATGGATTCGATGCTTTCAACATGTAGTTGATTCCTCAAAGTAGGAACCAAGTTGCAGATTATCTAGCACAAGCGGCTAGTACATTGCAACCTTTAAAACTTTTGAGATTAAAGAATTTTATTGTGGAGCTCACTCCAGTACCTTCGGTACCTAACAACGTTACCAATTTCTAGGTATTTGAAGATGATAAGCATATTCTTCATTTCATTACAAGCTATGATGTGTTTGCTTCTCAAGTAATTGATGAGGTAGAGCCTTAGGAGGCAGAAATGGACTTGGGAGGGGTCATCAACCTGAAGACCAACACTATACCAAGAGGTATGGTGCAGTTAGAATGAATTTTTGATTTGGATAAGATAAAAGACCAGGAACAACAAGTCAAAAGGGAATCTCTCAGTAGTCAATCTGAAACATACAACATGGGAATACATGATGACGTAAAGAACATTTTTATTGGTAAGGTATGTACTCCCGAAGAAAAGAGAGGGATTATTGATGCTATACACACATATCAAGATGTGATAGCCTGGAGTTATGAAGAATTAAAAATATATGATACTTCAATCATTACACACACCATTCCCTTGAAGTCAAATGTCAAACCATTCAAACAAAGATAGAGACCAATTAATGCTCTGTTAGAACCCATCATTCAGAAAGAAGTGCAGAAGCTACTTTCAGCACGAATTATATTTCCAGTGAGGCATTCAACCTAGGTTGTGAATCTAGTTCCTGTGAGGAAAAAGAATGGAGAAATTAGACTGTGTGTGGACTTGAGGAATCTTAACAGAGCATCAGAAAAAGATAATTATCCAGTTCCTTCATTGGATGAGGTACTTCAGATTGTCAATGGATCCCAAATGATGTCTTTTCTCGATGGGTATTTCGGATACAACCAAGTCATGGTACAATATGAAGATAGGCATAAAACTGCCTTCACTACGAAATGGGGAACTTTTTCCTATGGAAGAATGCCTTTGGGGTTTATCAATACTAGAACTACATTTAAGAGGGCTATGGATACTGCTTTTAAGGACATAATTGGTAAGTGCATCATTATTTATATGGATGATTTGACAGTCTTCTCTAAGAAGCGAGGTAATCATATAGCAGATTTAGGCAAACTATTCCAAAGGTGCATAGAGTTTGGCATCTCACTTAACCCAAAGAAGTACATTTTTGGGGTTACAGAGGGAAATTTCTAGGACATATTATTTTAGAATAGGGTATTGCCATTTATCCTAAATGAATAGAGGCTATTTTGAAGATTTAGCCTCCTGCAAGCAATAAGTAAATGAAGTCATTCTTTGGGAAGATCAACTTCATCAGAAAGTTCATCACTAGATTTATGGAGATAGTGAAGCCCTTGAACTCTATGCTAAAAAAAGAGGCCAAAGTGGAATGGAGTGTAGAATCCAAGGAGGCATTTACAGAAATTAAGAAAGCTATTACTGAGGCTCCAGTTTTGGTGAGTCTAGATTACGCTAAGCCTTTTTACATATATTCATTTGCTTCTAATCACTCATGTGCTAGAATGTTAACTCAAAATTTTGATCAAGGTGATGAGCATCCTATAGCCTTCATGACTACCCCTTTAAAGGATGCAAAGTTGAGATATCACAATGTAGAAAATTAGGCATATGCTTTGGTCAGAGCAATGAAAAAGTTTAGACACTATATTTTGAGGAATAAGTTTTTTTCCATAGTGCCTGATCCTACAGTGAAGTTGTTGCTAATGCAGAATGAGTTAGGTGAACGAAGAGCTAAATGGGTATCTATCTTACAGGAATATGATATTGAGATTCAACCCATGAAATTAGTGAGAGGGTAGGGACTGACGAAGATAATGGCTAAGATATGTCTTGATCTCATAGCTCAGTATTATCATCTCCAAGAGGTATCTCCAGGTGACTAGTATGATGAAATCATTTATTATTTATTGAACCAGTGATGTCCTGATCACCTTAATGTAGTTCAAAGGTGGGCCCTACATTTGAAGAGTGGTAGTTTTATGATGAAAGGAGGTGTCCTGTATAAGAAAAATAATGAGGGCTTGTATTTAAGATTTCTGGGGAAAGAAGAAGCTACTGGAGTGATGATTGAATTCCATGAAAGATATGGCATGGGCCATGGTTCTACATCATCCACTTCCAATCAAATCCTAAGGGAATTCTTTTATTGGCCTACCCTATTTAAGGATGCGCAAAACCATGTGAGGACTTGTCATGTATGTCAGACTACAACAAGTAAGGAAAGATGCACAACCCTTCCACTTCAGCCAGTCATAGAGGTGAAACCATTTGCATAGTGGGGAATGGACTTTATAGGTCCAATTAACCCACTTTCTTCTATAGGCCACCGGTATATTCTAACCATAACTGATTATTTTACTAGATGGATTGAAGCTCTTGCATGTAAGCAATGTACTTTTGATGTGGTAATCAATTTCCTTGAATCGGGTATTATTGATCATTTTGGTTGTCCATTGTATTTAGTTTATGATAATGGTCCTGTGTTTCCATCACTAAAACTTTCTAATTAGGATTTTGATCATGGAATCTTTATAAAATTTGCATCCAATTACTACCCTCAGGGTAATGGTCTAGTTGAGTCCTCCAATAAAAACCTTTTGACAATCATTTGTAAGTTACTAGAGTAGAATCCTAAGGATTGGCACACCCAGTTTAGATTTTCTCTCTGGGCGGATTGTACCAGACAGAAGGCATCCATAGGAACCTGTATTCCCCATCCAGTTGAAGATCCCTACCTTGCAGTTCATTAATGAATACTATGATGAGGAGGATAAGCGTGAAGCCCATTTGGTTGAGTTGTTACACCTTGAAGAGAAGAGAGATGAGGCCCTAGAAAACTTTTCCAAACACTAGGGCATAGTGAAATGATGGTTTGACAAAAGAGCTAAGGTGAAAGCCTTTAGAATATCTAACTTAGTTCTCTACTGGGATAAAGCCCATGATCGTAAGGTAGAGCATGGTAAATTTGACAAACTCTGGCTTGGCCCTTACCAGATTTCCAAAATTCTAGGAGATAATGCTTTTCATCTGAAAACCCTCACTATTGAGGATATTTCGCTACCTATCAATGGGCAGTATCTGAAGCATTACTTCCAATCTTGAGTTTTTTGCAGCTCTCTCTTGTACATAGTTAGAGTAGGTTTTCTTTCTGCTTTGCTTTGTTTGTTTGTTGTTTTTGTTTGGTTAGTGTAGGTTTCTTTTCTTTTGTTTTGCTTTGTTTTGGTTAGCGTAGGTTTGATTTGGTTGGTTTTTCTTTCCGCTTTGTTTTTTGCTTTTGGTTTTTGGCTTTCTTGGGGTTGTTGCATCTGTATAGTAGGTTGCTTGCCTGGGGTTGTTATAGAAATTTCTTTTACAAACTCTAGTCAGTTTTTCAGAGTCAAGACGTGGAATTCCTTTATCTATTGTCCCTTGTACTTAGAATTAGAGTCACTTGTTTTGGTTGAACATTGGAATATATTTGGGTCTCACATTTTCACATAAATTTTAAGGATTCTGGAATTGCATATGGTTCTTGTGTAATTTGGCCAAGTGAAAAATCTTATATTATGCTTCAGTACCACTGTGGTCCTCATCCCTGAGTATGAGTTTCATTACTTACAAGGTGAAAGGAAGGTTTAAAAGAATGTTTTTTAAAAAAAAAAAGGGAAGAAAAGAGAAATTATGAAAATCAAAACAAATCTTCACCTTATTAGGGGTATCCTAGTATCTCTATCGGGGCTATAGACGCCTGGCTGGCAATAGGACTATGCTTGGGGGGGTCACACCGGGGCTATGGATGCCTGCCTGGCAGTGAGGCTTTATCCAGGTTTCTTTTGAAGTTAGAACTTTTATGTAGCCCAATCAGACTAGCTCTGGTTCTTGTTGCACCTAAAGAATTGGAAATGAATGCAAATACACACACTTGGACCCTGGTATAGTAAAAGGTCTCCTTTGTTTCGATTTCTAAAACTTTGTTCATAGGTGACCTGATGTAAGGGATGAAACCAGAGATTCTGGGTTCTTGATTCTAGTTTGTTCTTCAAATGCTCTAGAGTATTTCCCTAGCAGAGTCGCCATTTGTTGTGAACTTTTTGTACACACGCCCCACTGAAAGTAGGGACCCTATTTCTTGCTCTTTTTGTTATCGTTCGTGGTCTTTTAGCCCCTTTGGTTTTTGGGATTTGGTTGTGCTGGCATGTTCCAATTGGTTATCCTATTCGTGTAAATGATCCTTGAGGGAGGCACTTTGAAAATTTTGCATTTTGGGATCCATCTCAGGTTTTTCTCTGTTTTCAGGAAAATGCCCCTAGGGGGGAATTCCTCGGACACCATGGAAACCCAACGGAGGCTGCTTTGTATTGTTTTCCAAAAATTTCGGGACTTTGCAAAATTCCACCTGGACCGGATTTTCCTAAGATTCTGTAATGCCTTCAGATCCCTGGGTTTGTTGTCTTTTCGATGCATTTAAGTGTCTCGTACGGTCTTGCAGTTGGCCTTTATTGAGTTTATTTGTATTTTATGAGGAGGTCTATGTCATTTTCCTTATTATGAGATTTGAGGAGTTTTATTTGTGAGCTTGTGGTCGAGGGTTGCAATTGAGCTTTTTGGTGATAACTTGCTTTCTGCCCTGATTTTTTGGTTCTCTTATCGACTGTCGCTACTTCAATTTCTTTGTCCTCATGGTATGTACATACTACCCTACCTTTCGATGAACGAATTGAATCTTCTTTAAGGTTTGTGGGTATATGCTTTGAGTCAAGATATCGGTGTGGTATGGTCTGGTAGTAGTGCTAGGGTTGCCAATTGTTGGCTTGATTCCCTTCCTTTTAGCTCGCGCCTCCTCTCCTTCTGCATGATTTTATTTTGGGAAGGTGTGCCATTGCTTTTCCTCCATTTATTTAATTTCGAGCTTCCCTCTCTCAAGCTCTGGTTTAACCTTAAACTCCTCGACTTGCGATGAAACTGTGTCTTGGCGAAGTGCGAATTATTGCTATCATCCAATTTGATAATCACCCTATCATTAGTTGAGTCATGTGGGAGCAGTAAAATGAAACAAAAAAATCAAGATCCAACTCGTGTTGTCACGACGATTTCCTAGGGTTTCCTTCGTTGAAATCCTCCCTCTTGTGGAGTGGATCCTTATTTTGATTGATTCGAATTTGCATTGTTTATCTTGCAGTATAATCAATTTGAATCCTGGGAGAAATCCCCAACTTCCTAATCGTTTGATTGATCTAGGCGAAATCTTGACAAAGTCAAAGATTTCGGGTTTTTGAGTTCTTTGTGGATTTCCTTTATCTAGGGATTTCCCGAATTATTCATCGCCTTATCAATTTCCTCAAAATGGGCTCAAAGTGTGAAAATTGCATTGACTTCATGAAATTTCGTGCCTTCGAGATTTTCTCAAAATTTCTTGGTCCCTTCATTTTCGTGAATTTTCGTCTCTGGCGGATTTCCCTGAAATTTTATTGAAAATGGAGAATTGAAAGAATGTCTTAACGCTTGGTTAGTAATTATGCATTTCATGATTGATTTAACTTGTTCTAAAATGTATCATGTGATTTCTTGGTTAATTTGATTGATCAAATGATGGATTGGATGTCTCTTTATGGTCGATTCACTGGATTCTACCTGGTTCATAATTTCCTAGAATTCCTCTCCAGCTCGGATTCTGTGAGAGGGCTGAAAACCTGAGCTTTTAAATAAGTGATTCTCATGGGTTTTTTGAGGGATTTTTCTCATTAAGGTATTTTCTTAAGGAATGATTATATCATTTGTGATGGATCTAATTGAACTTTATGCTATTATGGATCTTATTTTGGTGTCTTTGTTGTATGCAAGTGGAAATAAGTTAGGTTATTGCTGGGCAGAGCAAGGGTAAGGAAATGAATCCAAATCTTGTCAGCTCGGCTATCTTTGAGGAAAAAAGAGTTAAGATGGATTTGAAAAGAAAAGTTCTTGAGAGCAACCTGACCTCCATTTGGTCAAGGATCACTGATACAAATGTTGGTCTATGGGATTATGAGGAATTTAAGGCAAGAATGGCAACACAAAATCTCTCCCTATTGGTCAAAAGGACATTGGAGTCTGGGTTGGCACATGTGGTTGGATTTCCTTTTACAGTCCAGTGTTACAAGTTAGTGCTTGAATGTGCCAAGCACTATGACAAGGGCACACAGAGGATATTTAGTCCTCAAGGTATAATTGTGGCAAATCTAAATCCCATTGCCATTGCTCAGACCTTTGACATGCCTTATAGGTCTCATGTAGTGGCCTTTGATATGGATGTAGCAAATAAGTATTATGATGATAATTTCATCAAATCCTAGCAGGTTGTCAATTCTTGGATATAGAAACCCAAGTACCACTTCTCAAAGTTACCCAAGCAATTGTTCAGAGTTAAGTTTAGGAAGGAATACTATGATGTTATCACACTCCTCAACAGAGTAGTGGGATTGAAAAGTGTAGGAATGTTTGAGAACTGGATTTTCCATGTCATTGCAAGGATGGAACAGGGTATAGACTAACATTGGGCAGGCATTATAAGTGCTATGATACATGAGAAGATGTGTAATGTTTCATAGACAAAGACCTTCACAATGACCTCCTATTTGGTGTATGCACTTGCAAGGTATCACCCATACAAGGGACTAAGCACAAGGGGTGTATTTGGGTAGGATGTAATTTATGAAGTGTACCCATAATTACACTTGGGTGGCACAAGCTATAGGAGGGTGAATGATGCATTCACCATGTACATCACTAGGCTATTGTAGGGTGCAGAGCATGTTCGAATTTTAGACAAGGCCAAGGAATTAATCAAGAGGTTTGGAGCCTGGTTTATCCAGTTTCCCACCTTTTCATACATCATAATTGATGGTTGTCAAAGGGCTCCATACAGACTCCCTAGGTACCCCATAGATCATGTTGTACTCTTGGAGATCACAAGGCAGATATGTGACTTTGATGTAATTGTGAAGAGGGAGAAGCACAAGACCGGATTTGGTGGTGATTTTCCTTTGAGAATAGGCAGTGGTGAGGCTTGCCCTTCTATCAACTCAACCCATGCTTCTGAAGAAGAGATGAGTACTCTTGGTCTTTCCTTCCATTCTAAGAGATCTAGATTTGAAATAATTGGTGAAGCACAGAAGAAGGCCAACAGAGAGTACAGTCACAAGGATAACATAGAGGACTATTGGGCTAACATCAGTGATTATTTCTAAGTTAGAGAGAAGAAGTTCTCTAGGCTACAAGTGAACTTGGTCCAACTATACAGCACAAAGGCCATTCCATATCAGGTTGAGGAGGATGGAAGTTTGGTTCAAGGCCACAACTTTAAATCTGTGAAGGATAAGCCAATTGGAGAGGTGGATTGGATAGAGGAGGAGGAGAAATATTTATAACAAATCATGACTCCAGTAACCAAGTACACCAAGCTATGGCTCAAGCACAAGATATTGGAGTCGGAGAGTGAGGGTGTCCAGTGCACCTATGATCTAATGGGAGACTTGGAGTCTCACTCTTCTTTTGAAGAATCACCTGAATAGGACCCCAAAGGTAAAACCAAGGTGGGCTCTCCTTTCAAGATTAAAATTAAGGATGCTCAGGCAGAGGAGGCAAGAAAGCAAAGAAAGCCTATAGCCAAGAAAAGGAAACATGTCTCCAGGAAGAAAAAGACTAAGAAGGATGAAGAAGAAAAGGAAGAAGGGGATGCCAGTGTCCCTTTGCCCAAGAAAAGGAGAATTGTGAGGTTGTCACAGAAGGATAAGGAAACCTCTAAGGTAGATAAAGAATTTGAACCCCTGGTGGTAGAGGTAGAGAGCTTGGGAGAGAAGACATGGGTATATACCAGGAGGTCAAGGACTCCATCTCCCAAGGATGGTGCACCAAAGGAAACTGTTCCCATGACTACTCCTGTCACTGAACATGAAGATATCCCTCCTTCTCATGAGACTGGCAATGTTCTAGATGAACCAAAGGATGTCGAGGATCCCTAGGATCAGGAAGGAGAAGAATTACAAGAGGGAGAACTCTACAATGCTGAGGTTCAAATGGAGAAAGTTATGCAGTCTCCTTTGGTGGCTTATGGGGCTTCACCTACATAGGTCCATGAGGATAGACCTCCTCAGAAGGAGGAAATACTTGCTAAGATTCCCTCACTAGTACATGAAAAATGGGAGCATAACAAAGGAAAATAAGATACAGCTAAGAAGATTCCTAAGAAGCAGAGTTTGGATGAAGATGTATCCAATGTTCAATAGGATACAGCTGGACAAGATAATGTATTGTCGGATCCCATAGTCCCAGCATGGTTGGTCCAAGGAGTTGAAGAGGAAACAAATTATGGTGGATGATACTCCTCCTAATTGGGATGAATTGTTGGCGAATATAGGAAAGGAAAAGGTAAACAAGAAAGCTAGGATTATCACCAGAATTGAGAGAGATGAGGCAAATAATAGAGTGGTCTACAGTTCTACTCCTACTCCTGACAAGAATAAAGATGATGTGACTAGAATGATTACAATGTATAAACTACCAATCTAGGGCATGCTTCCATGCAACAAGATATTGAAGAGTATTTGGGTTCCAGTGCTATAATCCTTGGCCAATTAAGGAAGGAGGTGCAAACCAGGCAAGAACTGTAGAAGGAGAATGACAAACTTAAAACATATTTGCAAGAGTTGATGAAACCCCTATAATCCATTAGCTCCTCATCATCTGTTGCAGGCTTCCTACCACAAGAAACAATCGTTGAGTTAGAAAATTTGAAGGTCACTTCCCATGTTACAACAGGTTGGTTGCAGGGAGTGCAAACTCAGGGAGACAATGTCGTCAAGGATATTTTTTCAACTGGTGGAGATGCTATAAGCTCAATTGACTGGTTGAAGAATGTATTGTCCTAGGACAAGGAAGATATGGATATTTTTCTGCAAAAGGATAGAATCATCATGGACTACACCAAGGAGAAGCTGGTCGAAGGTGGAATTCTTCCTTCTTCCAAAGCAACAGAACCTTGGGAATGGTTCAAAATTTTGTAGATAGGGCAGAGAGTTTTGAAGAAGGTGCATAAACAAGGGAAGCAGATTGAGGATGTCTTGACTGAAATTTACAAGTGCATCTCCTTCTTCGAGGTTATGACAAAGAGAAAAAAATTTGTGCCGAACCATCTAAGCCTACAACATGTGAGAAAATGATGGCGAGATGTTTATTCTCAAGTCAACAAGGACCAGGTCACCGAACATTTGTTGGATGATGTAGCAACCTACCTTGTAGTAATTGATAAATACAAGACCCAGAATGTGGACTGGGATAAGGTGGTCAAACAATTGAGGGATGACATTAAGTCCATGGAAAGAAGAATGAAGGTGTTAGTTATGCCACCTATTGCCGACTTGGAGAAGGTATTTTTGATGAGACAAGATAAGGTGAATCAAGATAAATACAAAGGCTAGGGTAGTTAATGCAATGCCTCATTGGTATTTATGCTTCCCTATTATTCCTCCTTTTCCTTCGCATGTATTGGGTCGGGTTTTGTTGGCGATCCCAGGCCAACTTGGATGAAATTGGTCCATTTATTGCACATTTCATGTTATTTTTGAATTCCTCTTGGCCAACCTATTTTTGGCCGTTTGATTATTGTAAACCTAATTTGGGCCAACATGCCTTGTGGGTTTTCTATAAGTTTGGCATTCTGCCTCATTTGTAAGGGGTTAGTTAGACAATTTTACATTGGAGCGAATTGTGATAAGAGCAAGAATTAGAGTTAGAATTTTGTTTATCTTTCAAGAAAGTGTTGTAACAGAAGACTGGAATTGTTGCCACTTTGGATAATTTAATACAAGTAAAGACATTGTGATTTGGTGCCTTTTTTGTGTTGAGTTTTATCTGGCATGGTTCTTGATATTCTATCTTTAAAATTTCTTAAGTTATTTGATGTTAGATGATTTGGTGATGTTTAGGGTTTGATTCTTGAAGTGTTTGCAGCGATCTCTAGTCCATACTTTTTGCAGTTAGTTGATTGTTAGTTTCTTTACAAAGTTAGCCTTGACTTAAAATTGTGCTTAGTTCGATTATGAATGTTTGTTCATTTCAATTGCAATAGGGTTGTCTTGAATGAATATGCATAATCTGAACATCTTTAACACCTTAGAAGATTTCACTATTTCTATAAGGTTGCAGATTTATCTAGGTCAAGCAAGAGTTAGTTTATCAGGGATTGGTCCATTTTGATCATTTTATCATTTGCATTATCAATCTTAGAATTAGAAGTAGTCTCAGAAATCTCCTTGAAACCCTTATCTTTTATTATTTCTTTTATTATCTGGGTTAGATTTAGGATTTGAAGTATCAACATATTGCTAGATCTGATAAATTTCAGTTCAACATTTGCTTGTAGTAAGGTCCCTTTTTGATTACCAACATTGTCACATTATCTTTGAGTTGTTTTATTTGCATTGTCAAGAACTGATATTAGAGACCTCAGGGTTATCTCTTTGTTCATAGAGATTTACCTTTCAAGAGAGATAGGATATCATATTCTATCTAAGTTGTTGTTGTGCAAAAAACACCATCAACAAGGACCTTTATAGGGACATTTAGTAGCATAATACCAATCTTACCACAACTGAAACACTTGAATGTAAGCTTTCCCTCATACTTTTTTTAACCCTTTTTCAGTCTTCTTACAAAGATGGATTCTTTATCATTCAATTCCTATGAATAAGAATTTATCTCTTTATCCTTTTTGATAGATTTAAAGGCAACCTCTTTTCTTGTGGAATCATCATTACAAATTCTCATCTCATAAGTTGTAAATATTCCATGAATTTCATCTAAGGTAATTTTGTTTATATCCCTTTCTTCTACATATATCTTGGAATCATACTTGGGTGTTAGTGACCTTAAAACCTTCTTGACAATTTTTTTTCCTCCAAAGACTCACCTAGACCACATATAGCTTTGATTGTCTCTTGAACTCTTAGAAGGTAATCAACAATCTTCTCTTCTTCATTCATTCTTATTCCTTCCATCACCCTGATAAATACTGGATAACCTATCCCACACAACCTTTGCATGTTTACAATACATAATCTTGACAAGTATAATATTGGTTCATCCACAACAAATAGCATTTTTTTACCTTAGAATTACACTCATAGGCCTTTTTCTCATCTACAATGGAAGGTGTTGTAGTAGCAGTATATTCAATTTCAACTACTTCCCAAACATCATAACCTAGAGAATATAAGTAGGATTCCATTCTAAATTGTTGAAAAGAAAAACCAAAACCATCAAATAGTGGTGCTCTAGAAATGGAACAACCTTCCTGATTAACCATAATAAATACTCCACTACCAGGATCTCCCAAGTTAATTAAACTTGTACAAAAGGACCTAATGCTTTGATACCACTTGTTGGAGTATAGGACCACTAAGAGGGGGTGAATCAATGGTCTAATTACAAATAAAATTTCAATACTTACCTCACTTGTCTTATTCAAAGAAACCCATTTAAAACACTTCAAACATTATAGATACAGAATGTTGAGGGAGTCATAGTAACATAAAAATTTAATCATAGTACTTAGACAAAGATATTTAATCAAGAACAATATAAAAAACCACTGAGATGAGACATAACACAAGGTTTATGAGTGGAAAACCTTAAAAGGGTGAATAACCACTCTAAAAATAGACTTCATTAGGCCTTACTATCCAAAACCTTATAGGTTACAAGTTGTGTGTCTCACTTTCTAAACAACAAGCCTCATTAGCTAAAACCTTACAGGTTACAAGATGCCTCACTGGGAATCAACAAGCCTCACAAGCTTCAATATGCCTCACTAGCAATCAACAAGCCTCATTGGCTACAATATGCCTCATTAACAATCTTCAAAGGGGAAAAATTAAAAAACCAGAGGGTTACTCTATTTCAATGCAAATCACTACACTATCAAATCTTCACCATAGTTTTATATCTACTTTGTCATCATCTGCTCTATTATCATCTTTTCAATCAAAAAATTGCATCTTCTATATCATCATCTTTTCAATTGAAACATTACATTTTCTTTGTCATCATCTTTTCAATCAAAACAATACATTTTATCTTTCAAAATCCTATCCAACCTTACCATAGCATGACTCAACAATCTAGAAAACACAATTCTAAAAATTCATTGATTCCTCATGCAATCATCATGCTTTGATCATGAAAGGTACATCACTTTTGATACAAGAAAAATTTATAGTTATATCTACATATCATTTCTTAATGAAGAACATCCATTCCATTCTATCCAAATCAAATTCATATCATCTTTGAGACCACACACACTATCCTCATAAAAAATACACTACACCTTCAAATGAAAACCACCAATTCAATAGTAGCTTGGAAGGGAAACAACAGAAGGTGCTATAGTAGCCCATGAAGTATTACATTCTATTAAAACTTCCAGTATTCCATCTTTCATCATTAAATTGGACATGATGAAAGTGTCTGATAGTGTGTTGGGAATTTTTGATTAAGGTGCTTAAATTTTTTGGCTTTAGTAATAAATGGTGCAAGTGGATTCTCTCTTGTCTTTCAAGAGAAAAATTATTGGTGATTATCAATGGCTCTCCTATTGGATTTTTTGGATCCTCTCAAGGAGTGAGGCAAGGAGACCCTTTGTCTCTTGTGTTATTCATTCTAATGGTAGAAGCACTAATCAAATCAATTTAAAAGGCTCATTTGCAAGGTTTATGGTAGGGGGTTTCAATCCCTAATACAAACATCATAGCTACTCACTCTCTTTTTGTAGATGACACACTGCTGATCAGTAAGGCATCTTTGAAAGAAGCAAATCAGGTTAAATCATTATTGGAAAATTATACCTGGACATCAGGACAAAAAAATAATGTAGCCAAGTCAAAGATATATGTTTTTAACACCAGAGCAGCTATAGCAAGAAAATTGGTTACAATTCTACGTTTTCAAAAAGCATAGCTCCCTTGTTCCTATCTGGGCATACCATTTTTTATGGGATCCAATAAGTCTTTGTTTTGGAATAAGGTTTTAGAAAGAATAAGAGCAAGAATACTTGCTTGGAAAGAAAGATGGGTTAATTTATCTAGTAGAATTTTGTTCGTTAAGCCTGCCCTAGCATCTATCCCAAACTATTTTCTGGCTATGTTGCAAGCCCCAAAGGGTGTTATTCATCAAATTGAAAAGCTCATAAGAGAATTTATGTGGAAAGGAAATCTAGATGATAAAAGGAAGCTTCCTCTAGTTTCTTTGGAAAATATGTACTCTAATAAGTCAAGTGGTGGTGTGGGCTTTCATAATTTATCTGTAAGGAATATGGCCTTGGGGGACAAACTGGCTTGGAGAATGTATGCTAGGCCAGATCTTAAATGGTGTAAGTTGATGCAGAGAAAATATTTGGATAATGATAACCCATTCAGGATATTTACAATTTCTAACCGCATAGGAGGCTCAGTTATGTGGAACTTCATTTTGTCATGTCGAGATGTTATTAGCCCTTTTCTTTCATGGGAGGTTAATATAGGTGATCAAGTATTGTTTTGGTGAGACTCTTGGAATGGGTTTCCACCCCTTAATTCGAATCAAGATTTGCAGTTAGCTGAGAACATTTTGTAGACATGGAAAATGTGCAACTCAATTCAACACACTTGATCCTGATTACTAATGACATTTCCTCCTAAATCATACTCTCAACATTTTATCATATTTTGTCTCTTAATTTAATGAATCATTATTCATTTGATTAAGTCTTTCTTCATCCATTTGATTAAATTAATCAATTTAATTTAATTAACCTTATGTCTCTATTTAATTAAATAAATCATTTTATTTGATTAAAGTCTCTAAAGTCCTCTTATTAAATGAAATAAATTAAACCTTATTTGATTTAATCTAACATATTCCCACTTAGTTAAATAAATCAAAATCATTTATTTAATTAATCATTTCCTCTCAATTCTGATTTAAATCAATTCATCAATTTGAGTCAAAATTGTCAAATCATCTAATCTCTCATTAAATTAATCAAAATCTTGATTAAGTTAATCCCTTTCACTAAAATCCTCTAGAGAATGCAACTTGCACACAAAAATAGATTTAATTCATTTATTAAATCTCTATTTTCCCTCACATGGCATCAAAAGGAATATTCCCTCAAGTTTGAATTTGAAATCCAAGTGGACTTAGTCCTTCCAACAAGGCATTTATTTCACCTTACAAGTCCTTTTTCCTTGAGCCAAGTGGCCATTACTCCATTTGACTCTCCATCCACCTTGTCATTTCAACATTTTCAAATTTGAAATTTATGCATTTATGGGCACTTTGATCAAAACTTGCACAACCATCAACCATTCACATGGTGACAAGTGGTATTCAACCATTGGGTGAAAGTTAGTCCCACATTGCCCAAATCTTACCCTTTCTTCCAAATAAAAATCTATAAATTGGAGGCTTCTCTCCTCATTATTCATCCACAATTTCATGCAAAGTTACTCTCTTAACATTGAGAGCCAATTTTGTGCACATCACTCCATACTTCATCATTTTCACAATTCTTAGCTAGGTTATTCTCAAATCTCATTGAGGAGATTTGATCAATCTACACACTTCAACGTTGCAATTTACGAGCTGGGAAAGGGCCAATTTCAACATTCAATTGGCACCAATTCCCCTATGGGATCACTAGTTTGCTCACTTAATTAGGATTTAATTTAGTTTTTTTAGTTTGTTCTTCATTTTCCTAGTTTAAGCTTTAGCAAATGGATTTCATGGGGAATCCTTCATTCTTGTTTGCATTTGATCTAATATCTTGATTTGTTTGTTGTTCTTGTGCAATTGCAGGTTTAGGGGTTCACATTTTGGTGCTAGAGGGAGGGCATCTACCTTTTTTAATCATGTTTTGTTTTGTAGGTTACAGGTTTGCGGCTCCATATTGCGCCGCATCTTTTCCAAACTCCACCGCACATGTTCCCATGCCTAGTTTTTTCAATCTGCAAACTCTGTTGCGGATCCACAGTCACAAACTCCACCACACCCAGTCTCACGGCTCTGTATTGTGCCACATTTGCAGGCACAATACCATATCTCACCACATCATTTTCTAAACTGCGCTACACCCGCATTCTTGCCTAAAAAAATTCAAAATTGTCAAACTCAGCCACAGATTTTTTTCACAAACTGCGTCGCCTACAAAATTGCACCGCACTCGAGATCTTTATTTCTGTAGAGCACCACACCCAGTCAAACACATGGTGCTATATAGCACTGCATCATTTCCAAACTCCATTGCACCCGCTAACTCCTCCGCAAACAACAATCATATTTCAAATTTTAACATGTGCTTTTTAATTTTTGGATTTTCTAACTTTTGACTTGTTTGTTGTTTTTGTGCTCTCTGATTTCTGTCATTTTTTGCAGGTTGGAACAAGGGAGAAAGAAAAATAGGAGGTTCATCATGGCATCATGTTCATCATACACAAAGTGTTTTTAAACACTATAGTGTTGTTCAACACTTTTAAGGATCTTTAAATTCTGTTTAAAAAGGAATTTGTTTACTTTCATGCCTTAGAAACACTAAAATTTCTTTTGGGTTTTAAAAAGAACATGCAAATTTTTCTTTTTCAAAAGTTTTCAAAAAGGCTAAAAAGAACCTAGAAACAATCTACTAGATTTTTTTTAAAGGTTTAAAAATTGAACAAGGAAAACTCTCACACTTCAAAGTTGGTGTTTTAAAAAAAACTCATTTTATGCTTTGAGGATTAAAATGAACATGTGTGTTTTTGATGTTTTGTAATCCTTTTCAAAAAGTAATATCATCTAAAAGGCATATGTGCTTCTCTCATGCCTCACGGCGATCTTGAGAATCAAAATTCTTTTTGTGATATTAAGTTGTCAAAACTATTACCTCCACACTTCATTTTTGGGTTTAAAATTGAACAAAACATCTTGCGAGTGTGAGTAGGCTTATTGCGTGTGTTCTCCCTTTGTTTCTAAACAAAGGTTAATCGAACTACGAATATGTTTACTTGATTTTTTTTATCTTAGCGGGCCTGCCTTGTGGGAAAAATTTCTCACCCAAAGGAATAACCCAACCGGTAACACACTAAGGACAAGTGTATTTCCAATCAGGATATAAAAGTGGGTACTGGAAAAAAAGCCAGTATCATGTAGTTGGCTCTAACGAGAAGGGAAGCAATGGTCTCTCGCCACATGGTTCAATCTCCATGAACAAAAAGTCCAAATTAAAACCCTTGTTTAGAAGGCCAAATCCTTATCTATTTTGTTGGTGTAAAAGGTCATGTCCTTTGAAGCCGCCCCACTTTATATTTTTGAACATGTGGTTTTATTGTAGAGATGAAATGTATGCCATGGGAGATTCATGGGTACTGATGCTTGGCAGACCCGAGAAGTGTGTGCATTGTAAGGGGGAGCCTGTGTGGTCAAGCATCTAGTCATCCGCACAAAATATGCGTAGCTGGATTCGTCCAAGTGGGTACCCAACAAAATATTGTCTCTTCATCCTAGGGTTGTACATGTGCTTGGAAATGAAAACACATTGTTTGGTCCTCAAAACAATTGAAAAAAAAACATTCACAAAGAGCTCCAAATTTCAAACCCCTTGGAGGAAACAAATATCCTTGACGAATTTGAGTACTCTTTCTTTCCCTAGGGATTATATCCTTAGAGGTTTCTAAGTGCTTGGATTTTATCATCATTTGTTTTCACTAAGGTTAAACCTAGCAAAATTTTGCCCTAATTTCCTTGATTTCCACATAATGGACCTTGTGGAATGAAAAAGAAAGTGGGACATTAGACATGTAGTTTGAAACATAATCAAGAATGTGCTTTTGGTAAGAAGAATTCACTAAAGAAAGATAAAAGACAAATTGGATCTCACATGTGTTGTCTCAAATGATTTCCCGAAAGGTCAAAATCCCAAAACCAAGATTCAAAAGGATTAGTCTCAAAGTCCATGAACAACGTCTTGAAATGCTCCTTGAAGTTAGAGAAAGACTAGTGTACAATTTCTATAATAAGGCTTCAAGAAATAACCCAAGTTTGTATGCATTTTATTATCAACAAAATCTTGAGCATTTTGAAAGGTTTGATTTCCTCACATAGGAGGTATAGCATGTTCTTCAATACAAAGGTTTTGTAAAAAAGAGTCGTGTCTAGGTCAAAGTTGTCATTATCATCCGTATTTCCATCAATCAAATCTCATCCCATCAACAATTTTTTTGAGAACTTTAGAAAAATCATTCATGCTAAACTTAAAGGCTAAATCAGCATCACTTTATCTTGGCTTAACACACCTAGCCAAATAGAGAAATCTCTTGAGCAAATTTTCCTCTAGAATAACGCAACTTCTTGAGGTTTACTAGTTCATGATCACCTTGGTTGGCTTAACACACTTAGCCAATCCATTCTCTTGTGTAAGTTTTCCCTAGGATAACACAACTTCCTAGAGTTTACAACTTCACTACAATCTTGTTTGACTTAATACACCTAGTCAAACTATCACAATCAATCCAAGCCCTAAATTTTAGCATAACCCCTAAAAAGTTCTTCAAAAGTTTCACTTATTCACTTCATCCATTTATCTCATCATCACCACCTCTTTTGATCCTTTGACTTCCCTAGTTCTTCTCTTTTGGGCCTAAAATATTAAGATCAAACGATCCCTATTTTTTATGGTCCAAACAAGATCACAATACGAGAAGAACATGGAAAACATCAACAAAATATCAACTTCCAGTGACCTAGGTCAAGTAACCACCAAGGTAAACCTTGCTGGATCAAGCAATCCCCCAAGTATCTCTTCTCTACCATCACAAAATCCTCAAGAGGAAGGCTATGAAGAGGACATCACAAACGAAGACTTGGGAATGACACAATAAAAAATGGTAGAAATGGTTCAAAACCTAGAGAATCATAAAATTGTCAGTACCATGTTTAAATACTTACACACATTAATAGAAGGAGGGGTCTCGTTCCCTTTTGACCTTGACATAGGCACTAGTATGGAAAGGCCTCTTACAAACACATCACCAATTTCAACTCTGAATATCACTCAAGAAATTCCTCAAACCATATCAACAATCACACCAACCTCACAAATTGTAAACAAAGGAAGTGCAATGTTTCATGAGTTACAAAAGCATCATCTTGTGAACACTGAAGAAGTAAGTGTTAGCACCACACCGGATAACTCTGTCTCGGTGAATCCATCACACCCTTGCATCCCACTCACCTTCCATAATCCAACGAGTTCGTCCTCGTTTCATTCAACACTAGCCTACCCATTAAACATACAAACTCCTCTACCGCAAGGAGAAGATAGTTTGTTCGAAACAATAAGATTCACTATCCCGTTCTTCATCCAGGGGAACTTACCACCCTTTCCTCCATTACCACTCACATTCGTATCACGTCTTGGATTGGGTCTTCCCCCCTACCCACCATTAGTTTCTCCAATCTGGGCAATCTGAGCATCACATCGAATCTTCTCTTTTTTTCGGCAACATCACAACAACAAGTAGCAACCATTCAAGCCACCATGGTCAATACATTAGTTGGTCCTCAAATCTCTCAAAACATACCTTCCCAAGGACTGAGCATCGCAACCACACCTCCAGCAACCCAAATTCCAACCATCAACACAACCTTTCGCCCATCACAATAGTTGGCACCATTCCCAATCCACCACCAATCCCACCAAAAGCTAACATAAAAAATTCATTCATCACCCTGATCCAAACCATCCAGAAATCCAATCATCAAAAGGTACTTAAGAAAAATCAACAAGCTGCACATCAGCTTGCTAAGCAAGCACAAGCCCAACTAGCTACCCAACAAGTTGCACAAGCCCAACAATCTACACAAGCCACACAAGCAACCCAACAAGTGCAAGCTCAAGCTCAAGCCCAGCAACATGTGCAAGCACAATACCAAGCACAACTACAAGCAATCCATCAACAAGAATACCAGCAAGCCCTGCAAGACTTTCAAGCACAGCAACAAGCTAAACAACAAGCTTTGTTGGCACAACAGCAGCTCAACCAAAAACAAGCTTTGTTGGCACAACAACAACTCGACCAACAACAATCTTTGTTGGCACAACAACAGCTTGACCAGCAACAAGCTTTATGGGAACAACAACAAATGAACCAACAACAAGCTTTGTTGGAACAACAACAGCAAGATCAACAACAAGCATTGTTCACACAAATGCAGGCATATCAACAGGCCTTGAACGCATAGCAAAGCTGTCAGCAAAATCCCACCAGTACCCCTCCCACCAATCAAACACCCCAAACACCTCAAAACACATTCATCCCACCTCCCGATCCGAATAACGATTTCGTAACAAAAATCAAACTGCTCTCGTAGCAAGTGTTGGACCTCCAAGTAGGAAAAACAACCAGAACACCAAGAAAATTGTGCCCCTATCCATTTGACACGAGTCTCACAATGGTACCATTCCCAAAGGGATTTGAAATCCCCAAATTCGACAAGTATAATGGAATGGGTAACCCTTAAAACAATGTCACGTAATTTCAAATGCATTGCATGGAGGTTGCATACGATGACACATATCTAATGCGACTCTTCCCCTGAAGCCTGACTGGTCCTACCATGGAATGGTTTTCTTGTCTACCCACAAGCATGAAAAAATTCTAGGAAATTGTGGAAGAATTCCTTAAAAATTATGCTTTCAATATGGGTGCAGATGTTAGTTTGGAAGAACTATCAATGCTCAAACAAGGAAAAGGACAGTTATTTGCATCCTTCTTGCAAAGATGGTGATCCAAGGCCAATCAGAGCAAGTGGACCATGCCCGAAGAATAACAAGTTTGCATGATCATATCTAATCTAGATGAAAACTTGGCATTCTACTTTAAAATGTAATGCATCACATCCTACGATCAATTGATCCCAAAGGCGCTCAACATCGAAAGAGCCCTTATTGCGCGAGGAGGCGCATCAACATTTACTCCACGACAGGATAACCGCCCATCCAACAATTATAATGATAAACCTCGAACATGATCGAAGAACAAAAACATCACAAACGATGGTGTGGTCAATGATAAAGTGGTCACAAATGCTCCTAAACAGAACATCCAAACTCATCACCAACCACAAAATCATAATTGCAATAATGTGTAGACTAATGCAATAGTGGCACAGCAACAACCACTTCCCACTAACCAAATCAATAACTTGGGGAATCAAGGAGGACCACCTCCCTGAGGAAAATATCCTCCCAAGCGGAAGTTCACGGCTCTTGGGGAATCCATTAAGTCCATAATGAAGAAGTTGGTCAAGGAAAACCTAATCAAAGTCTCCAACTCTGAGCAATATGCGGAATCCATGACCAAACCACCATGGTATAATGAAAATCTCCTTTGTGACTTTCACAAGATCAAGGGACATACCACCGCAAATTGCATGAGACTGAAGAATATCATCCAAGACCTCATCAAAGACAAGATCATCAACATTGAGCAACCAACTGGTAATCAAGATCTAAAAATATACACAAATTCGATGCTGAACCACAATCAAGGAAATAGTCTAGGGAACAACAAAGGCAAACAAAAATATGCTAGTTCTAATCTAATATATGAAGAGATAGTCGCATGTGTCGATGAAATGGTCACGATCATTAATTTCAAGGGCACCAACACCGACTGTGGATGACATCGACCAGCTGAAGAGAACCCCCGCACAGATCTCCATCATGGAACTGTTAAAAATTTCCACTGCCCATAGACAAATCCTTGATGAAACATTAGCGGCATCCACCATCTCCACCATCCTTGATACATAACAATTTCAGGCTATGGTTGGTAATATCATTGCCTTGAATCTCCTTACATTCTTTGATCAAGAATTCCCCCCCAACCATCTCATAATCACGCACTTCACCTACAAGTGTTGGTCCACAAAAATAAAGTTAAAAGGGTCCTGGTGGATGGAGTTGCAGGCCTTAATATTTTCTCTCTCAAACTTATAAAGAACTTGGGATTCGCCGAAGATTCCATTAACAAGAACAAGAGCATCACAATAAGGGCATATGATGATCAAGAAAGAGTGTCTCAGGGCACTATTAAAATCCCCATCCAAGTGGGACCAGCAACCATGGAGACTACTTGTCAGGTCCTCGACCTCGACTTACCTTATAACTATAGACACATAAAAATGACCAAGGCCTACGAACACTACTTTACCACTTTTCCTCCTAACATAATTATGATATTTTAATTATGTTCCTAACCCACATTCAACTATTAATTAAATAATTCATAATTATTTAATTAATTCATAATCTCTCGTTCCTCATGATTATTAAATAAATAAATCTTATTTATCTATTTAATATGTCACTAATTGTCAAAGTCTTCTCTTAATTAAATAAAATCTTAGTTATTTAATTAATCCTTATCATTAATGTCCTCCTGATTATTAAATTAATATATTTTAATATGTCACTAATTCCTAAATCCTCTCTTTAAATTCATTAATTAGTTTAATTAATTAACTACTTCTTCTAAATTAAATAATTATTTAATTATGGCATGTGACACTTTTATATTTTTAAATAAAACAAATCATTTAAAAATATCTCACATACTTAACTGATTCTTCATTTAGTAATTAATCTCAAAAATCAATTACTAATTACCTCACAAAATCTGTATTTTGAATTAATTTAATTCAAAAAGGGAAATATTCTTCTACAAATCAAGTGATTTCTAAAATTACTCATTTTATAAAATCCCATCCTCTTGTCTTCTAATTTTCACTAATTTCATCTCCACTGTCACATTCAGTCTTGATTTAATTCAATTAATTTAAATCTTATTCACACATATGGGTATTTTTCCCTAACCCTAATTGAGAGTTGCCTTATTGAATCTTGACCTTTGATTCTAGGGCATTCCTTAAAGCTCTCATCTTGTTCATTCGTTCAAGATTGCATTTTCTATAAAATGACAATCTTGATCTCATTTTGGGATCCGATCATTGCTTAAGTTATTATTACTATAGGCATTTCATTCTCGCATTTTAGGCTTTACTTATTTAACTATTTGCATAATAGGAGTAATATTCTAGATTGCACTAGTTTACATTTTCAAATCCTTCAAAAGCTTTGTTGAGGCTAGGCTTATAGAGTTGCTCACACACACAAAACTGAGGGCATCCATCATTCCAAAACTAGAGAAGGTGCAATGGAAGTCAGCCATGGAATACTAGATGGGTGAGATCTTTCTTAGCTTTCTTCCATTTATTTATATTCCTTTGCATTCTATTGTTTGATTTAGACTAACTTGCAGGTACAACTAATAAGTGTTTCAATCTTGCAGGAAGAATTTTAGGTCATTACAATAACATCCTCCTAGGACGTCCATGGATCCACGAAATGAAAGCAGTGGCCTCAACATATCATCAATGCATAAAATTCATGTACCAGAATGAGGAGGTCACCATACATGGGGATCTTGAACCATTCGCCTATTGCAAAAACTTGGAAGCCAAGTTTAATAAAATCCCCCAAGTGCCAAAAAATGATGAAGGCCCATCCACTGCATACATCGACCCAGCTAACCTTGTCTCCACTTCTGTGATAGAAACACTCACCATCCATAATATATCTGACATCAAACTCATGAATCAGGACAATGGATGTGGAGACTATAGAATGAAGAAGAGTGCATTTGTTGTAGGAGAGTTACCACAATCTCCTAGGTCGCATGGGCAACCTCGATCAACCGAAACACCCATTCTCACCCTTAGGGAAGACCCCTCTGGATTCCGCCATTGGGGAGACCTAAGTCAGGAATATGTTGGTGAGAAAGATATTTCAAGCACAATATACCATGCTGAAAAACCCACACCCACATTACCTATGGATGAAGCTAACAGAGGGCAACAAATAATGCTTGGTATGGGCTACAATAGAAATGAAAGCCTTGGAAGGAACAGTGATGGGGGCTAGAGCCCATCATTGTAGAAAGAAGAATGCGGAACCTTGGCCTCGGATGTACTCCCCCGAGTATAACCGTACATGGCAGAGGTACTCCCAGTAGGGTAGTCAGGTCCTCTCCCCAAGTATCAGCAACCACCCTTAGACCACTCATATGCACATGTATCCCACTTGACAATTTCACTTTTGATGTCACTGATGTCTGTGCCAGTAGTGACAATGATGATGCCATAGCAGGCCTTCCCATGATCTTTGAGGATTCCACCTTACTAATGATTAGTGCCTCACCCACTAAGTCAAACCAAAAAACCCACAAAATCACCTTAGTAAACCCTCAACTCATCGATCATGACCAACGAGGACCACCAATTCTTGAGTCATTCGAAAATGATGAGGCTCTCTCAGAATTCATGGGACTAAGGGATACAGTTTCGTGTGGGGATCACAAGGTGAGTTTTGACATCACTTTAGACACCCAGGCATATTACGGGGAGATGATTGAGTCCTTCAGTCTCAAAAGAAAAATAACGAGAATAAGCTCAGAGTTATTGAGTGAAAACCACACTGTGGCACTCTCTCACCACAGAACAGTAAAAATAAAGGATGCATCCAATGGTGAAAACCTCTCTGAGGCACCGAAGGATGAAGGATTCAATCTCCCCCTACTGCATTGCATCAAGAAAAATCAACAGTTTTGGCATAGCAGTGTAATCCTGTTAACTTGGGAATAGAGACAACACCACATATCACTTTCTATGTTGAGTCTATCTTGATAGAGGAACAAGAACTGCTAGCAGCATTTCTAAAAGAAAGGAAAGTAAATTTTGTATGGACCTATGCTAACATGCCAGGTCTGGCTCTAGAAGTGGCGGTTCATCATTTGGCTATTTACCCTGGAGCGAAGCCGGTTAGACAAAAGTTAAGAAAAATGCATCCCCAGATAGCCTTGCTAGTCAAGGTAGAATTACATAAGCTCCTGGATGTTGGCTTCATACACCCAATTGACTATCCAGAATGGGTATCCAACCTTGTACCAGTCTCAAAACCAAATGGGGGCATTCGTATTTGCACAGATTTCGGAGACCTCAACAAAGCATGTCCTAAGGATGATTTTCCACTACCTAACATTGATATGATAGTGGACATGATTTCCGGACATGAGATGTTATCCCTGATGGATGGCTTCTCTGGGTACAACCAGATAATGATTGCAAAAGAAGACCAACATAAGACAACATTTACATGCCCTTGGGGCAACTACTGCTGGAATGTGATGCCATTTGGGTTAAAAAATGTAGGGGATACATATCAGAGAGCCATGACACTAATCTTCCATACCATGATACATAAAACTATCGAAGATTACATGGATGATATACTGGCTAAATCAAAGAAGAGGCAGAACCACATATCAACCCTAATTGACATCTTTGACAGATTGGAGAAATACAAGGTCAGACTCAACCCAAAGAAGTGTGTCTTTGGGGTACAATCGAATAAACTACTGGGATACATAGTATCAATGAGGGGAATAGAGGTGGATCCTGCAAGTTTAAAGCAATCCTTGATATGGAAGAACCAAGAACACTGAAACAACTCAGAGAATTACAAGGCAGACTCCAGTCCATTCGGAGGTTCATAACGCAACTAGCAGACAAACAAATTGCGTATTCACATCTACTCCACAAGGGAGTAGCTTACAAGTGGGATGAAAAGTGCGAACAGGCATTTAGCAAAATTAAATAATATCTAATCATGCCACCTGTGTTAATGCCACCCATTGTAGGAAAACCACTGATCCTATATATCTCGGCAACGGTAGTAGCCCTATGTGTTCTTTTAGCTCAACATGACGAGAATGGAATAGAAAGGGCCATCTCTTACATCATCAGAACAATGGTTGGCCATGAGTTTAACTACACATTCATTGAGAAATCTTGCCTACCAGTAGTGTTTGCTTCACAAAAATTCAAACACTACATGCTAGCACACAAAATCAAACTCATCGCCAAGATAGATCCCCTAAAATATCTACTGTCAAAAGCTATGCTCACAGGAAGGATGGCTAAGTGGGTAATGATATTGTCAAAGTATGACATTGAATATGTGGAGTGAAAGGCAATCAAAGGACAATCCATTGTAGATCAACTAGCAGAAGCTCCCATCTATGTCGAGAACCCACTCATATCAGAGTTTCCAGGCAAGTCCATCTTCAATCTCAGCATAGCCAATCATTGGAAACTCTACTTCCATGGTTCCCACACACAACATGGATCAGGAGCCGGTGTGTTCTTCATCACCCCACAAGGGGATTGTATACCAAGATCTTACAAGTTAGCATTCCCCTGTACCAAAAAAATTGCAGAGTATGAGGCTTTAACCATAGGTCTCAAAATTGGGGCATAGTGATGAATCATGGCATTAAAGGTCTATGGAGATTCACAGCTTATCATCAACCAAGTCAATGGTGAATACCAAACTAAGGATGATAAGCTCACACCATACAAGAAGGTAGTAGAAATCCTCAAGGAATCATTTATTGATATCACCTTTGAGTAGATACCGAGGGCTAATAACAGAGTAGCTGATGCTATGGCAATGATTGGATCCTTGCTAGATATACCTCACAATGTCTCAAAACATGAATTCCTGGTAGAGCAGCTTCTCATACCCAATTTCGAGGTACTAGAGTTGAAATATGTGTGTGAACTCATTGGTCCTGGTGATATTGGGTATCACGACATCTACACCTACCTGAGATTAGGAGTCCTCCCAGCTGACATTACCCCGAATCTCAAGTGAACCTTTGTCAAAAGGTCCTTACGATTTTTCATCCTAGGAGAAACCCTCTTTTGTAGGAGCATTGATGAAACATTATTACGTTGCTTAAAACCCGAGGAAGCCCTGACTACTTTGACTGAGGTGCATAATGGCACTTGTAGTAAACACTCGAGTGGTATGACCTTGGCTAAGAAGTTGTTGAGAACCGGATACTACTGGCCGACAATGGAAAGAGAAGCACATGACTTTGTGAGAAAGTGTTTATAGTGCTAGCAGCATGGAGACCTTATTCATGCACCAGCTCAAGAATTGCATCCTATTGTTACACCATGGCCCTTTTCACAATGGGGGCTCGATCTCATAGGTAAAATCTCACCCACCTCATCCAACAGCCACAAGTTCATCATCACCACCATGAAGTATTTCACAAAGTGGGTCAAAGCAATTCCCATGACCTACATCATTGGAAAAAAAATATCCAAGTTCATCCTGAACTACCTCATTTGCTGATATGGTGTCCCCCAATCCATTATCTCTGATAACGGGACACCTTTCAAGAATCAGGATGTCCATTACTTGTGCAAAAATTTTGAAATCCAACATTGCTTTTCCACCCCATATTACCCACAAGGCAATGGCCAAGCAAAAGCTACCAACAAAACCATTCTAAAAATCCTTAAGAAAATAGTCGATGAATTTGGTCATGACTGGCATCTACAGCTAAATCCCACCTTATGGGCCTACTGCACCAACATCCGCACACCAACAGGCGCCACCCCATTTTCCCCGATTTACAGATCAGAAGCCATACTCCCAATTGAGATTGAGCTCCTGTCACTAAGAATATCATTGTAAAACCTCATCACATATGAAGAATACAGGGTCACAAGACTGAATGAGCTAGAGTTACTAGATGAACAGCGCATGGACACCCTAAACCATCTACAAGTCTATCAAAATCACCTAAAATGAAGCTACAACAAGAAGATCAGGCAACACACCTTCCAATTCGGCGAACTTGCGATGAAAGAGAATCAAAAGAATATACTGAATCTAGAAAGAAAAGAAAAATTTGAGCTCAACTAGTTGGGGCCTTTCATCATCACAACCAACTATAAATCAGGAGCATATCAATTAGCAACACCAAAAGGTGAGTCTCTAAACAACTCCCATATCAAAAAAATTTATGCCTAAGAACTTGCAAGGTATAAAACCAAAAAATACAAAAAAAAATCAGAAAAAATCCTGAAAAAATAGTCACCTTGATGAAAACCTGGCAAACAAGTGTCTTGGAGACAACAAAAAAATACAAAAATCCAAAAAAAAAAATCAGAAAAGTATTGAAAAACAGTAAAAAGAAAAAATCGTCCTCTAGTGAAAACCACTTCGGTGGTGCTTTGGACAAGTACCTTGGTGAAAACCTGACAAACAAGCGCCAAGTGTAAATAAAGCACTCCCCATCCACCAGGATCTACATGACTCACTCATCCATTCGATCACATTCCATTTATCCTTCCACCCATCCACTCTCATCCATACCATAACCTGAGATGATACCCATATCATATTCCACCATAGTACTACTTGGCATAGTCCTAAGGTCAGTTTGTCCTGCCTTTATTGAAGTAGTCTATTGCTTAACGTTGGGGGCATGTCCTTGAAACTAGAACTAGTTCAGATTTTTGAATATTTTTTGTGCTCTTCTCATGATGTCAAAAAATCCAAAAACATTCAAAAAATCAATCAGAAAAATCAAAACATTTGGAAAATTCATCAAAAAATCCCAAAACATGTCGAAAATCCCAGAAAATCTTCAAAAATTTCATCATCAAGTCTTGTCAGTCTTTCACCTTGTCTGAACTACGTCATCTCTAAGCTTAAATGTAGGCAAGGTTGATCTTTGATCATCCCCCAAGACATCTTAGGTCAGTCCTTAGGTGGTCATCACAATAAAATGGCAACCTGTTTGCCCATCTATCTCATCATTGAGTCAAGTCTGTCGTTAGTCAAACTATGTGGTCTCTACGTGTATAACGTAGGCAAGGCTAATCTATGGATCAACTCCTGAGACCCCTAGGATAGGTCTTTAGGTTAGGCTCTTCGCCATAAATCTTGAAAATACCAAAAACATTTGCAAAACACTTCAAAAATGCCAAAAACAGCCTCAAAATATCTGAAAAAATCCAAAATGGTGCATCCATCTCATCTCGCTTTCACTTGCGATCATCATTCCTAATAAATGAATCATCTCCTTCATCCTTTGGTGATTCAGTCAGAAGCAAGTCTAGTAGGTTCAAAAGTGAACACCTTAATCATCAGAGTCTCAAAAGTCTAAGTCAGTAAACAAGCAAGTTAATCAACTTAGAATATCAATAGCTTATCATCCAATCAGTCCCATCAAAACCCTGATCACAACATGTCCTAGGATGAAAATTTCCCATGATGGACATAAGCATCAGGTACCTCGCAATAGTTTAGTCTTAGCTAGCAGTATGAAGAACATTAGCTTGTTGGTTTCCTTTATTTGGTCTTCTATTGGCTTATCTTATTTTGTGCTCATTCCAAGGACCTCTTGATGTTGCCTAAACAAAACAGGTTTAGAGAGAAAGGAATGGGGAAAAGATCATTGTCTCTTTTATCTAATATTCTTGTGGGATACACTTGTAAAATAACTTAGTCATATGTGCTTTTTTTAGTTTGTGGAGAGGATGTTTTAGATCTCTTATTGACCACATAGGAAAGCTTGCTTTCCTATGTTTTGGACCAAGATGTTTAGAATGTCTGAACTACATCCTGAATGAAGTATGCATGCTAAGTGTGAACAAGAATACTCCTATCTGATTGTCAATTCAAACTCCATCATACTGAGTACAATGCCATCCTGGTTCTTTATACCTTGATGCATTGTACCTAGGTGTGTTATCAAACATAACGTAATTGACCCTTTGAAAATCTTGACTCCTGAAAAAGAAAAATCATCATCATCCTAACTAACTCATTGATTCTAAGTTCTTCCATCTTCTTTCCATGCTAACATGGTATCATAATAGTAATCAGAACATCACCAATGCATACACTCTGCATCCACCAGATCATTAGCATAAAAAGCATATTGCATCATATCATTATCTTAAGTTATGAGGGATAATATAAATTTGTTATTCTAAGCATCTTAAGGAATCATTACATCATACATAATCATTAACATCAATTACCATTTGCATCCATTGCACCATGATTACCATACATTACATTCATAGGATCATTATTAAAATGCATGAAAAAGAGATAAAAAGAAGTGCATCCATTAGAAACATACATCATATCGCATAAGCATAAGAAATAGGAACATCTCATAGCATCACATAAAAATTAGAATGCATCCATACATATCATAAAGGCGAATCATCTCATATATATCATCAAAAATTACACTATTATGATAAAAAATCAGATCAAATGTACATCAAAGTACATGGTACAATAGGGGCAATAATGCAGCCCATGAATAAAAAAAAAAGAATAAACTATTTGTGATCAAGGGCTAGCCCTGTTGGCTGTGCCCCTCACCCTCTCCCACCTGCCTATCACCATGATCCTCTAGCGGCCGCATCCCTGTCTGCTAGGAGAAGTCTGGCACTCTGCCTGCTAGTGGCACTGCCTATCTATAGTGTTGTCGATAATACTCAGCCTCCCTGACCACCTCTTTGTATGCCCGTAGATCAACTGACCAGCCCCGAGATGAGGAAGTTGTGCTCTCTCGCTGTCATCATCGACCAATCTCCTGATCCCTCTTGGATCATGCCTGGTCCCTCTCAGCTGTAACTACTACAACCTGCTGCCTAGCCTCATCCCGCTCTGCTGTGAAAACCTGGATCTAACCTTGCAACTACTGGATCAGTGTGTATCTGTGATCTAGCTGTGTGGCTAGCTGCGCTAATGGCTGTTGCTGAGGAACTACTCTCGGCTGACCATCCTTGTCCCCTAATCGGGGAGGCAACTACTATGTTGGATCCCTAGGAGGTGTTTGATGAGGAGGTGGTCCACCTCCTCCTCATCCCTATCCTCTGCTAGTTGTCCTACCTCTGGGCCTACACCATGGAATCACTGCACCAGGAACTATTAGTCTAAGGGGAGGCCTGAACCAAGCTCTGTATGCTAGAGTAACCCCTGCATCTACCAAACCCTGATCATATGGCCACAGTTGGGCCACTAACTGTCTGAAAGAAGATATTGCCTCAGCTAACACAATGGACTGGCCCCATGCTATCTCTCTAGTCATACGAGTGAAGATCGCCACGTACTAGTCATCAAGCTTGTCTTGTACCTCTCCAAACTGTCGGGCTACCCTATCTAGAAGATATCTCTCAACCATGGTGTGCTCTCGATCCTGCATCCACCTGTCCTGTCTGGCATAAAACAACTGATCTACATCATTGTACCATGGGCCAATGCCCATCCAGGGTCTCCAAACAAACTCTCTCATCTCATCGAGATACTTTTTGCCAGTGTGCAAGACCACCTGTGCCAGTGTGGGTGAAATGAATCTCTGCTTCACCATACCGCCAAACAACAGGATCATCAGTCTCAAGGATAACTAGTGTGATATCTGGGCAAAGCACTAGGATCCGCTCCCATGCCTAGATATGTAATAAAGTAATGCCAACCCCAAGTGACCTAATATCTAGGTATGTAAACTCATGAAGATCCCTGTATAAGGATGCCAGTAATACTGGTCCCCAAGCAAAGCACTCCCTGCGGTGAACCATCTGCTCCCATGCCAGTCCCCAGCCTGGACTAAAGTATCGACCTTGTCAATCGAGTGCCATAAGGCCTTAGATGATAGCAGCAATAATCAATCTATAAATATGTACATGGCCACAGTATCTCTCTAAGTCGATATTCCCATCCGAGAATTGAATCTCATCAAGCTCCATAACACCATAGCAAGCATCTCTGCTGGCATCTAGATCATAGATGACTCTGGCCCCATGGATAGGTAATCAAAGGATGCACCAGACATCCTCGAGAGTATCAGTAGCCTCGCTGGTAGGAAGGTGGAAAGAAGAATTCTCATTGTGCCACCTCTCGGCCAAGGTTATCATCATGCCTAAGTGCACCCGAACAGGATGGACGTACGCAATATACCAAAGACCAAGAGGACTTAGCTGCTCCTAGACCAACTCATGTATATCCTGCAATCTGCAGAGCACCGACCATCTGTGCTCTCATGAGTGAAGTATATCAAGCTCCTCCTACACAAGAGAAGCCATCGCATCAAGAAAAAGAAAAAATCTGCATCTCACGCTGAGTTTTCACATCCAAAATAGCAAATGCAACACTATTTGTGAGTGTGGCACAATTTGGAAAGTTGCAAACTGTGTTGCAGTGGCTGAGTTTGCAAAATTTCTAAGTTCCAAAGTGACCCGCGTGACGCTATTCGCGCATGCGGTCATCTTTGTGGTGAAACCCTAAGTACCTAATTGAGTCGCACGGTTGAACTTTCACATGTGACAGAGTTTGACCAGCAAACCCTAATCTCCAAACTGAGATGCGTAGTGCTATTTGCATATGCGGTCCAATACAAGATCGTGTGGCGTCGATAAAACATTTTAAATAGCACTATATAGCGCCGCTCAACTTAAAAGACACTTCGACCCTATTTAATGCACGTAAAATGAAAAATTTGAAAGTTGGATAAGGTTACATACCATGGGTCCTACGCTGACTGGATGTTGGTGCACTCATACTCTCTCTGACACGTGCCTGGGAAGGTGTCGTTGCGCCATTTCGACCAAGACTTAGAGCTCAAAGTGTGAAATTTTCAAAGGGCTAAGATTGCAAATGCATTGAAAGTGACCCCTTAATGTCTATTTAAGCCTAAAAATTAGGGTTTTTTTGACCTAATTTGGCCATCTAACTAGGGTTTTGGTCCTTTGATCCCATTTTTGTCCAACCGGGGCCCATTCTGCATCTTTTTTGGTGTTTTAACGCATTTTTTGGCATTTTGGGGCATTTTTAACCTATCAGGCACCTTGTCGTCCTTTTTCGCGAGATCATCCAAAAATCAAAATTTGCATATGATCTCTCGAGGGGGCAATATACCAGCAATATCCTCCCATTGGGGCAGTAGTGGGGCATCTGAAAAAATTGAGAAAATTTTGAACTTTGATCACAGCAGTTTATTCTTTGAATCAGTGCAACAAGTACATTGCTTCAAAGAGGCGCAAAATGTAGACATGGAAAATGTACAACTCAATTCAGCACACTTGATCCTGATTACTAACGACATTTCCTCCTAAATCATACTCTTAGCATTTTATCATATTCTATCTCTTAATTTAATGAATCATTATTCATTTGATTAAGTCTATCTTCATCCATTTGATTAAATTAATCAATTTAATTTAATTAACCTTATGTCTCTATTTAATTAAATAAATCATTTTATTTGATTAAAGTCTCTAAAGTCCTCTTATTAAATTAAATAAATTAAACCTTATTTGGTTTAATCTAACATATTCCCACTTAGTTAAATAAATCAAAATCATTTATTTAATTAATCATTTCCTCTCAATTCTGATTTAAATCAATTCATCTAATCTCTCATTAAATTAATCAAAATCTTGATTAAGTTAATCCCTTTCACTAAAATCCTCTAGAGAATGCAACTTGCACACGAAAATAGATTTAATTCATTTATTAAATCTCTATTTTCCCTCACATGGCATCAAAAGGAATATTCCCTCAAGTTTGAATTTGAAATCCAAGTGGACTTAGTCCTTCCAACAAGGCATTTATTTCACCTTACAAGTCCTTTTTCCTTGAGCCAAGTGGCCATTACTCCATTTGACTCTCTATCCACCTTGTCATTTCAACATTTTCAAATTTGAAATTTATGCATTTATGGGTACTTTGATCAAAACTTGCATAGCCATCAACCATTCACATGGTGACAAGTGGCATTCAACCATTGGGTGAAATTTAGTCTCACATTGCCCAAATCTTTCCCTTTCTTCCAAATTCAAATCTATAAATTGGAGGCTTCTCTCCTCATTATTCATCCACAATTTCATGCAAAGTTACTCTCTTAACATTGAGAGCCAATTTTGTGCACATCACTCCATACTTCATCATTTTCACAATTCTTAGCTAGGTTATTCTCAAATCTCATTGAGGAGATTTGATCAATCTACACACTTCAACATTGTGATTTATGAGTTGGGAAAGGGCCAATTTCAACATTCAATTGGTACCAATTCCCCCATGGGATCACTAGTTTGCTCACTTAATTAGGATTTAATTTAATTTATTTAGTTTGTTCTTCATTTTCCTAGTTTAAGCTTTAGCAAATGGATTTCATGGGGAATCCTTCATTCTTGTTTGCATTTGATCTAATATCTTGATTTGTTTGTTGTTCTTGTGCAATTGTAGGTTTATGGGTTCACACATTCTTTCACAAAATTGGGGAGAGTCCTTAAAGGATTATGTTTCTTCTTCTGACCCTATGACAAGTCTTGTTAAGTGGAAAGATCTAACAACCATTCTGATACTAGATACTTAGAAGATCATACTGACAAATACTTTGAGGAATAGGATTGTATATCTTTCCCACTCTCTAGATAAGTTGTTTTGGGAACCCTCCAAGAATGGTTTTTACACAATTAAACAAGGGTATAAGTCAATCATTGCTCAAGCATCTCAGTTTCAATCTCAAAGAGATTTTGGCTTTTATTGTAATTTTATTCAATTTCCAAAGGTGGATAGTCTTGATTGGTTGGCCTTGAAGAAAAGGATTCTCACAAAGACCATTTGGGAAAAAATGGAATAACAAGTTCTTTCAAATGTGTTTTGTGTAAAGAAGAAGAGGAAACAGTTGACCATCTTTTTGTTTCTTTCCTAGTGGCATATGAGTATGGACTTTCATTATGGGGAAAATAAATATTTTTTTGCTGCCTAATTGTCTTTGGGAAATGTTCACTAGTTCGCCAATTCTTCATAAATCTACTATGTTTGCATGTATCTGGTTAGTTACCCCTGCTTTGGTAATCTAGTCAATTTGGTTGTAAACAAATAGATGTATTTTCAAAAACTAGACTATCTCAATTCAAAGAATTAAAGAGAAGATAGAGAAGGAAATTTTAGAAATTTGTAATTCTTCTGTTGGAAACTTCAAGTCAATTTCCTCCTTATACTCCAATTGGGATAATTTTATCTTAAACCATTGGAAACATATTTTTTTTCCACTTCAGGGGGCTTTAATGTATCCAAATTTAGTAAAATTAGATAGAAATAAGGTGAAGTGGATGCCTCCAAGTCCATATTTCTTTAAACTTAATTTTGATGGAGCTTCTCGAGGAAATCCTGGGGCATCAGGTGTTGGTTGTTGTATTCGAGATTTGAGGGGTTCTTTGATTACATCCAAAGAAGCTCACTTAAATTCTTTCACAAATAACATGGCAGAAGTCCAAGCATTGTTAGTAGGTGTATCTTTGGCAAAGGACCTCAATATCAAAAGACTTCATATGGAGGGTGATTCACTTCTGATAATCAATGCATGCAAATTGAAGAGTATTTGTAATTGGAAAATAAGATATGTTCTTCAAAAAAATTGAGATTTTCTATCATCTTTTGAAGACATCCACCTCTCTCATACATACCGAGAGGGTAAAAAATTAGCAGATGGTCTTGCCAATTTGGCTTGTGATCAACAAGAATTGATAATCATAAAAAATAGTGAAGATTTTTCAAGGTTTCCTTACCTTCAAGAGATAGTTTTGGTAGAACAATCTCCATCAACTTAGCAATTAGGTTGGTGGTGTTTGTTGAGTAATGATTGCAATTATAATGGGAATCAAATATGGTCTTCTCAATTAGCATATTACCTTTCAAGTATCAGTTCTAATTTGGTGACTAGTTGTCTTGGTGGCAATTATCCGACATGGCAGTAGTCATCCGTGAGTTTTTAACACATGGTCAAAAGGTTTTGATCTGGATGGATGATGTTATTAAATAATGATGGCATACCTCGATCAAAAATTTTCTCTTTTTCTTGAGATGTCTTATCACCTTTCCTGTATCATGTAGAAACTCATCTTGGCTGCAAAGATTAATGTGTAATGATCATTATCATTTAAAACTCCTAGATTTTTCTAGCTTACTCAGGTGGAGGATGGGATTTTCTATCACCACAAATTACCTCAGTGGGACACTTCCTCAATATTCCTTGTTTCTCTGATGTGTTTGTTATTTTGCAGGTACCTCATAATATTTTCAATGTATTGCTCATTAATTAGCTCTACGCAGGAGGTGGTTTCACATGAGCCAACATGCTCCATTGGTGCTTATAAAATTTTTGGCATTTGATCGTCATGATCAGCTTTTACATGTTCATTCAGGCTTTAAAAAGTGGTGTTCATTATACCATTTCATCTAAAAATATTGAAGGTTATTGGCGAAATAAGGATTATAAGCTAAGTGTTTTGAACTCTGTCAAAATGATGTATCGACCATGGAATTTCAAGGTATGTTTTCCAGTGAAACCTTGGGAGCATCCTTTTGAAGATCATCTCACTCATGAAGATTTGGCTCTGGTATTTCAAGTGAAATGCCCTAGGGTGGAAGAATCGGTGCATTCAGTTCTTGGTTTCGAGATTATAAGCCCTAGAGCTAGGCAGTTAATTTTCCCTTCGTAGGTATTGTCTGTATTCTTGTCAAATGTCTTGGATCTCCTTCAATCTTTATTAGAAGTGGAGTCAATTGTCAATAATTTTTTCAAACCCCAAATGCTTGATGTCGATGCATTGTTGAAAGTTGTTCAAGGGTATAATGTCTTTTCTAGTGAAGGGTATCTAGGAGGTTTGTTTCCTAGGGAGTATGTTAAAAATTATCTAGGTTTTAATGAAATATATGAAGCAATTAGGTTGGAATTATAGTAAAAAAATTATGGTATACTTTTGAAGGTGCTAAGGAAGAATTGCAAGCATGTGTTTGTTACTATGAGTTTCAACATCAAGGAGAAATACTATGCAATTTCTTTTCTCTTTGAACATACTTCTCATCCTCCCCATAATTCATTTTTTGTTGGAGTCGATGAAGGTTCCCTAATGAGTGTGCTAGTTATTAAAAAAATAGAGATGATACCTGAAAGAAATGTGGTTGGTTCTTCAGTTGGTGAACAACACACTATCGTAGCGAGCACACACTTTTTTCAAGCAGACTTCAAGGGAAAGGAACCATTAGTTTGTTTTGACTTTTTTGCTCAAGAAAATTGTTTGTAGGAGGCATCTGAAGGCCAAGATGAGAACTTGGTACATGGGGGTGATTTTATGGAGGAGAAGCAGTTCAGTTATCTCAATTTTCAGTTTTCCTCTCATTGAATATTTTTGCTTTGTTTTCTTCAACCAATTTTGCTCGATAGTTATGATAGTTTTAAGCAGTTTGTAGCTATTTTATGCAAGGACAAATATACATTTCCAGTATTATGCAGATAGAAATATTGTATATTGTATATTTAGTTAGTTCTAAACTATTGACAACCAGTAGAATGGATGGTTTAAGGTAGCAAACTGTTTGAAAATTCTTGCTTGCAATTTTGCCAATATTTGTAGATACAGATGTAATCTTCTTATTTTATAATATATAATATATATAGGCCCTCGTGCCTTTTATCAAAAATAAAACCACCAATTCAATAACTTGACCATTGGTATTCAAAAATATACAATTTGGAAAATACGCCTTCAATTTGGCACCATAAAAATAACCACTGACCTATTCATATTCAAGCAATTACACAATCATAGCAAATTTTTAGACTTCACATCAAGGTTTTTGCTTCAGGAAATAACCGTTAAAAAGTTTAAATATGAGCCTTTGATCACATATACCTAGCACTAAAAACTTTAAATGGTAAATTTTGATCTTTCTCTAAATGGTCAAAAGTAGATCATTAACTTGCCTGGATGGTTAGACTAAGTGAAAGGGTCGGTTAACCATGAAAAAAAACCCTTAAGTCATAACTTAAAAATTCTCTAACTGGTGATATCAAGTCACCAACCAAATACAATATAAAGTGAATTGTGCTTTAAATATCTTCAAAAAACTTAAACTCTAGATCTTAGAGTTTTAGGTATTTCTTAGTAAAAGAACTTATCAAACCCTAAAGAGGTTTTACATTGCCCATACCTCTGACTAATGAAAAATGATTATCACTCACAACTCTAACTCTCTAAAGGACACCAAGAGATCAAAATAGTAACCCCTCTCCATATCACTGCTTATACCTTTAACAATCATGTTTTTTTCAAAACTTCTTTCACTAAACATCAACTCATTGAAATGAAGCAACTTTCATCAGTCTAAATAAGCATGAAATGAGAAACTCACTCTCATCAACCTCTTCTTTGCACCTTTCACTTTTTACATAGTACCATGAAATATATCATCATTACCTTGAAATGCAACATCAACACTTGAATGAATAGGAACCTCTCAAGTATCAAGTAAGCACCAAGAAGTAATATGTCAAGAAATTCTATGATTTGTCCTCTAAATGAACATGTATCTTTGAGATCAAGGATCCAAGTAATCATGAAAAGAATCAAAATCATAAGCACCATGTGAATATGATCAACAATAAGAGCACCAACATCATGAGGAATGAGAAACAAACACTCTAGCATGAATACCATGAGACTTTCAAGGCTATCGTCTCATGAGATGATAAGCACCACGAGATGACCAAAAACACCACATGAAGAGAATAAATCATAAACCATGAAACTAAGCTTTGACATTAATGACAAAACATCATGCCAAGCCAACAATCTAATGGGAAAAACTTAGGCCTTATTATTTCAATCCTTATTAAAACCGTCCACAATACTAATTGTTTTTAGTATTAATTGTTTCATGGTTGATTGACAAGTATAATTGAGGGTATGGGACTAGCTTTTATGAGCACGAGTAAGATGAAATAATAATGAAGAAACGAGTTGCTTAGTTGGAATGATTCCTGATGGTGTTTTATTGAGATTTCCTTTTTGTTATATTTTTATTTTTGATAAAGACAAAATGCTATTTATTGGCTTTAGGTTGATAACTTTGGTTTTTTGGCCATATGCCACAAATAAACCATAACAACTTTTATCGATACCTATCTAGTATAAATATGTGTGTAATCCAAAGACTTGATATAGATTTTAATATGAAGTTAGATTGTTTCCTTTGAATCAATATATTCTAAAAAATTTATGCATATGTGATTGATTTGAAGTAAGAATTGTTTTCATATTTTATCACTAGTTAATAAAGGAGGTGGGGCCCACTCTTTACGTTGCTTGGTGAATTTCTAGTTCAAGGTCAATGTGGTAAATGTGTGTGTTATTTATTTTCCAACATTTTACTTTTAATAGTTATTAAACACTTTTCAATTCTAGTTTTAATCTTATTGCAATTTGATTTAAAATTCAACTTCCTTTAACCATCAGTTAATATGCATACTCATAGTTCAAGAATTAAATTTTTGATCTCTGCAACTGGGATTTATCATTATTAATGTAGAATTTATAAAGTTGTTTTATTTTTTGTTTGTGATAATTTTTGTTACAAAATTTTCTACCATAATTTTTGCTAGGAAACAAAAATTAAAAAATTAAACTAGATTCTTTATTATGTTTATGTGTGAATTAGTTGCATTCATCCCCACTTGGTTCATTTTTTTAAGCCCTTAAGTATACTTCTGTAACACCTTCACAAGTCCACTATTCCTGTATTGACATCTAGGAAAAACTAAGGAAACCAACACAAAATTCTCAAGGATTGGTCTATCCAATATTTTTCAACTCAAAGGAATCACAAGGACAATTTATCTCCATTATTAGTCCATTTGTCCAAAATATTTGGCATCATTGTTGGGGAATGGTGTTAAAGGCCTGTTAGTCTAGTGGGCTAAGCTAGGACAAGTGTGTTAAGGTGAAATCCTACACGATAGTTGACCTCATTTGAATAATTACCCTTAGTTTTCTTAGTTATAAATCATATAGGTGCATGAATCATAATAGAGATAGTAGAGGGAGATTTGTTAAAAAGGATAAGGGAAGTAGTTCACAAAAAGAAAAAAGAAAAAATAAATCAAAACCATTGGTTGTGCACACATCATCTCAGAAAGAGTTAGTCGAACCAAATATTGAAAAATGTATCATTGAGTCTACCATTGTTGAGACCCCTTCTAGTACCCATCAAGAGTCTTTTGAATAATCGTATAACAAGGTTGGTAAACTATTCTGAGAATCTTATGAATTCCAAAATGGGAAGACACCAAGTGATCTTAAACACTTCACAACTTTCTACACTCCTTGGGCTCTCATGGATAACAACAACAACAATAACCACAACAATACGAGATTCAAAAACAATGAAAGAGCATTGGCCAACAATAACCCAATTAATTTTGAGTTTCCCATTGCACATCCCAAGGAGGATGCCCTGATGAAGAAAATTTCACACTCAACTTTTCCTATCTTTTGAGTTCTTTCTATGGAAGACCCCAATATGTTTCTTTTTGAATTTGAAATTTTATGTCACAGTTATGACTATCATACTAAAGTGAAAAAGTTGAAATTGTTTCTGGCTACTCTAAAGGATGCAACATTAAGATGGTTTATGGGATTGGGACAAGAATCTGTTCATAGTTGGGATGATATGAAGAATAAATTCTTGGAAAAGTACCAAGAATACTGTAGGACTAAGGAAACACGAGATAAAATATTCCAAATCATGCAACACGAGGAAGAAACTTTAGAAGATTATTTGGTGCATTTCCTATTAAGTCTACAAAGAACCAGACACACAGGGTTCATCAATGACATCATAAAAATTCTCTTCCTTA
>CM021109.1:391087639-391188794 GCA_007115665.2 Sequoiadendron giganteum | reverse complement strand
CTTGTTGGCTTCGTAGCCACTGGCCTCTAACTGAATATAGGTGTGTTCCTTTGAGGACATTATCTAGCTATGTGGCCCTGGCAGCCATAAGTGAAACATCATGTACCTCTACCTGTTGCAGCCTGTGTGCTCTGAGCTGACTGGCCAGGATGATGGAGTTGGGCTCGTAACCAGTTCTATATCCTCCTAGGTGAAAGATGATCACCCTGGAACCCAAATCCTACTAGGGATGCCCTACCAAAAATAACACCAATCATCCAATTCTCAAACTCTAAACCTCCATAAGAATAATTGTTGAGCAGAGAACGTGCCCTCAAAAGGCCCATCATAAGTCCTACTAAAACTGAAACATTTATCCTCCTAGGGAACCTTTCTCTTTCCCTGAACACCTGTTGACCATCCTCCTATCTAGGGCCAAGCCGGGTAAGAATCTCCTCAAGCAAAAAACATAACTGAGGACCTAGGTACTCCTCACAATCATTCTCAAGGGGACTTAGAAAGAAGTGTTTAGATGATTGACTCCATGACCACCTCTCCTAGGCATCCTACACACACCACCCAAGAAAAGAGTCACAAACAATAAGGCGAGGGTAATAGAAAGTAAAATATAGAAACTCATAAGTCAAGCACCATATTCATGATTTAACATGCATTCTACACATACACACCAATGCACATCATCGAAAATCACATCACAAGACCACACATGGGTCCATCTGGACACCGAAAAGCAACATACTAATCCATGAACCAAGAGCCAATATCCATCTCACATAATCCATACATCACACTAGTGGCTTGATGGTGTTAGGACACACACATAGTGAGACCATCCAATCAAGACCAAAATGACCTGTCTCTTGTTATATAAGGTGATTAGCCTCCAAGAGATAGTCATCACACATAGGTGGGTAGTGGTTCCTAGCAAAGTAACAGCCTCACATACCCCCATCCTCAATGTTCCCTATGTCTGCTTCCTTGTATACACTCTCCAAGTCTACCTCATATGTCCTTGGAGAGGATTCACAATACGACACATTATCGACATTTAAAACAATAAAGATAAACTAGTTTATCCACCACGGTCATAAAGGAGAGAAAATTAAGATTCAATTTCAACAATAAGGCAATAAATATGCATAATTTCAACACTAAATCAAATATAACCACAAGGGTTAAAAGAAAATAAGATCACAAGGTGTGGCTAAACCATCACAATCAGATATAACAAGGTGTCAAACTTCACAATCAATAGAAGATTATCAATAACCATAAAAAAAGTCCACAATCTTTAAAATTGCATTATACAACACTATGCGACTAGATACTAGCCACCAAACAAGGAAGGAGGAAACAACGTCCAACTATAATAATAGCCCTCATGTGGTGTGGAGTGAGCATGCCATCCACATGACCCAGATTGTACTCCATGACTATGCCTTGCATCATGTTGTCACTCGACATGGTCATACACCAACCGAGGAAGGCACACACTAGTCGTATGCCACATGGCAGTGTGTTTGTGGCTCCATGGAAGCAAGCACGCACAGAACATGCCCCACATAGCGATACCCTGTGGAGAAGGCACATGTAGGTACTCATTGTAGCCAAAGGTATACATGGCTAGGACCTACTCATATTTTATCCAGCCAAACACTATCGAAGCAACCATGAGTATCCCTCTACAAATGTGTGAGGCCCCATAATGCTCATCACACAAGTAGGCTATCATAACACAATATCATAATGTGCCTTCACGTGTCTATGCACGTGGCATCGTGTAACACGACATCATCACCAACACTATGTCAAAACATCAGTGGGGTGTGGCATTGTATCTATTGTATCATGTCAAAACACATGCAGCTATAGTATATCATGGCATCATCACCAGCACTATGTCAGAACATCAGTGAGGTGTGGCTTCATATCTATTTCATCATGTCGGAACACGTGTAGATACAGTATATATAATGCAAAAATGATAATATCAATATGGGGCTAACCGAGCTTCACCTCTCATACAGATGAGGTTTACTCAACAATGTCAGATCAACATCTCTATAGATGGCCAAGCATATACTAACAAACCAATGTTGTTGTACTCAAATCTGTGGGGATTGGGCTAGCAAATAAGGATCAAGTATCCTGATCCATCATAAGGGAAAGTAGTGGGTACGTTTCCTTAGAATCGGTTGAGCTGAGACCGCTCTGCATCACAATATGTGTACCCTGCACACTCCATCCAAGGAACTTTGTGACTACTACTATCCCTTCATGGATTGAGGGGCTAGAGAACCAAAAGAAAAAGAATCTATGAAACTAACTTTTGGTTACTCTTATATATAAGTTTCAACCACACATGGGTTGGCCCTCAATTAGGTTACAAACCTGCAAACACACACAATGGTATGGTTAATCCCACACCAAAATATATATTTTTTCCCATGGATGGTACCAAGTATCACCATCCCACAAACACACAATGCAAGTATGGGGTATTCACAAAAATCAACCAATGCATAATTATTGGTCCCTCACATTTACACCTGAAGAATACAATTACATACTTAATTCCATAAGAACATCTAATTCCATAACCCATGTGAGTCCTATCACTACTTTTCATCCATAACCTTTTATCAATTTTCTTTCACTCTACTCTTTTCCATAGAGCACATGATGCCAAATGTCAATGCCATAAACACCGTGATCACTTAACAACTCCACTAGTAGATTCACAAGGACAACATAGTGGGCTCAAATATAACCAGAGTATGTAGTTTATAAACTTGGGGCTCTGATACCATGTGTAACGACCCACCACGTAACCCTAGAGGAAGTTGCAACAACTATGAAAGCGTACATTTTTTTTTAAAGTGCAATAATAACATGAAAAGTGCACTACTCTATCACAAACATTCTCTAAGGCACGGGACTAAGGTTACAACTAAATCCCATAACATAAATATTAACTTATTCAAAGAATATAATTAATTACTCATGAATTTAAAGAACATATATTCAAAGCATTAAACATCAAATAAGATATAAGTACATAAAGTTCCATAGGTTACATTAATTTCAAATAGTGTTTACAATACTCATTCCTAGAATGAGGAAGAACACACAATAGGATTACAATTTACAAGAGACCTCCTTGAATACAATTGAGGAGCAATATAAATACAAATGTCCAACAGATACAATAATCAAATGAAAGGAACATATCAACTAGTACCCATGAGCTCTCCAACTGGAAGATCTTGCCATCACGGACATAAGAGGGAACCCAACAGAGTAAGGTGCACATTCCACCCAACCAAGTGGTACCCGAAGACCCACCCCCCATGCTAGGAGATAGTAACTAGGCTTCCTAGACAAGACCAACTACCACTAGACATAAGCTATCACATGACTAAACTAATCAAATACAATTACAACACTAACACATTGGTTACAACGCTTTCAGAGTTAGCTAATTAAATAAATCAATGAACCAAACATACTGCTAACATAGGAGGAGTGTCACCACAAAGTTGCATGGGTTACCCCAAAAAATCTTCCTAGACCCCAGCCCCCATTGAGAGTCACTCTCCTATTGACAACACGTGGAATAAATCCACAACCCAAGGGTAACTAGTGCACACACACGGATATTAAATCCCCATTCAAAACATAAAGGCATCACATCCATGTTCGTGGAAACTGGGTGACTCACTAAGTTCAACTGAATGCACTACCCAAGCGAATTCAAAAGGCTTGACAATAAAATACAACAATTCCAAATATTAAAACACCTCAATTGGAAGACTTATAAAACATCAACTAATACTTCTAATCAATTTCCCCAAAATGCTACAGAAGAAATCACATTCTAAAGAGCAATTTAAACAAGAAACAAATCTATCCTCTGGATTTCCTAATTCCAATTCCATTCAGCGAAATACAGTAAAATTATTGCCCAAATGAACTAATTAAATAAATTTCCGCTTTAAAAAATCTCATTTTAAAACTATCTGACACATGCATTTACAGAGAAACTCTATCTATTTGTTTAAATTGATTTCCCAAATACAATTAATTTAAATTCAATTTCCTCAACTAAAATAATATTTCATTTTAGAAATATCTTCTTTACTTTTAAATAAAAACATCAATTCCTCTTTAAAACTAATTTCATTTTAAAATAACCAACTTGTGCTATTGCATGCACCTGCAAAAGATATTCATTTAAAATTATATACACTTATTGAATATATACATAATTATATATACATTTATATATAATTATATATGTATACATATATATATTATCAAATATTTTATTATATTTACTATGCCCAAAACAATATTAAAATAGAGATACATTTAATATATATATATATACATACATATGTATACATATACATCTAAGTATATATATAATATATATATTATAAATTAAATACCAAACATCAAATTAAAAAAAAAATTGAAGTCAAAGTTAAATCGTGTGGCGGATGATTATCGATTTAAGATAAAGAAAGAGTGTAATGAGCCATTGAAAATGGTTGTATGCGCTATTGAAAAGCATCGATGATATATACATGGGGCACCGACTGCCTTCACAGTCGGCTCCCATGGTAGGGGCGCTAGAGCTTACATAGTCGGCTCCCCCTTCCATGGGGTCAGTTGTAGAAGCCATCGACTTCCCCCCAATCTAAACCAAGAAAAAATCATTAAAACAAAATTGAACACTGTGTTTTTTAACAAATCCGTGTACAGTTTATTTCATCTTATTTAAATAAGGACATTCCCCAATCTGGTTCTCAATAAAGATTTTTCTACATGAGATTTTAAGATATACGTATATATATATATATATATATATATTTATATATATACAAATTTATTAAAACGGGAGCCCCAGTCAAGCAAACAATTTCAAAAATGGCCATCTACAGGAAGATACACAAATTTTATAGAGAATCAATTTCAACACAAGGGTTTTTCTAATTTTTCTTCAGACAAACAAATTTAATAGGAAGCAATCATTTTCTACAGAAAACAAATCCAATGGTAAATTGGTTCAATATTTCTCTACATATAGCTTTTATCCAAATTTCTCGAGAGGTTTATTTCTACAGAATAATTTCTACATAGAGTTTAATTTCTTCCCAACAGAGATTTTTCCAGATCCCTAATATTTTCTTCTGGGTTACTTCAATGTTTACAACAATCCCAATTAAAACTTGTAAAATTCCAACAAAATATTTCATTTCTACAAAAGATTTCATTTCTATAGAATATTTCAGACATGGCATTTTCAATTTTAACAAAACTCAAAAGCTTCATAATTTGCACAAACAATCTTTTCCCAGTCCATAATTTAATCTAAGAAACTTTTCCAAAATGAAATTAATCAGAATAGTAGAGGAACCTAAATTCCAACGCTTGAGAGGATGTGGATTGGTGTAGAACCTCTTCCTCAGAACCAAGATTCTTCCAAATCAACCAGAGCTTCCTCCATAAACAAGACAAATTCCAAAGCACAAAGAACTTTCCCGAGACTGTCTTTTTTCCAAAATTTCAACAACCCCCGAATACAATAACACAACTTAATTTTTAAACAACCTTTCCCCACAAAATATCCTCTCCTCTCTTCCATGAAGAAGCTTCTCATGTCTCATGGTTACAGCCATTAATCTCTCCGTGAAAATATTTTTCCCAACAACCATCATTAATATTTCCAAACATATGTTGAAAACAAAATATCTTTCAAATCAATTTGCACCTAATCCTCAAGATATTTCTAAAAATTAAAGCATTTCAATAATTTCAAAAATACATAGTATTTCTAATTTAAACTTAATTCAATTAATTTAATTAATTAATAAAATAAATTTAATCCTAAAATTAAATTATTTTACCAATTAGATTAAATTAATTAATTAAATAAATTACAATCTTCTAACATAATAAAAAAGATTAATTAAATAATCAACTAAAATATTTAAATCATTTATTTACCTTAAACACACTTTGCAACATAAATAATATCAAGACAAAATTGAGCAACGTTATAACAAAAAAATCCAACTAAAACCGACGACACACTATGACTAGGGTGGTGGCTTGACATGGGAAACCTAGCTACTATCTCCCAATCAACAATACTGTTGGGCAATGGACACGCTCAAACCTATGAAACCAGTTGGAGTCGATGTCTTGTACTTGCAAACCTGCAAACAAAGCATATATCAAACATGCATATATATATATATATATATATATATATCATAATAAAACACACTGTGAAGAGAGAATCGTGGAATCACAAGGCACTCGCAAGCGAGTGGTGCAATTTTGTCTCTTTCATCAATATAATGTCACAAAACTCTAACATCAATAATCTACTTAAGAGCATATAACAATATTAATTCAAATAACCACTATGCTAATCTAAAGCATGTCATAATAATAACATCAAAATAAAGTACCATCTCATCATAATATAAAATCCACATCGCTCTAAAGTTAGCGATCAAATAATAACAAAGCATCATAGTCTATCATAGTCAAGGTATTAACATAAAATATAAGCATAACAAAGACACACACTGACTAATCAAAAGAACAAAATGGAGAGGTGCTACATATAACCTATATATACGATTATATATATTTATGTATTTAAATTCATGTATAGTAGTAAATAAATAATAATTTATATGTTTTTATATTTAAATATAATAGTAATAATAATAGTAAATATAATCATACTTATATTTAATATAATAGTAAATAATAGTAATAATCGTTGTAGTCACTAAAAATTGTCCTAGGCCTACAACCCTTAACTTCTTCATGATTCTTTCATCTTTATTTCTCTATTAATTAAATAATGTTAATTATTTAATTATTTTCGAAAGTCGTATGTCCTTTATTAATTAAATAACTTTAATTATTTAATTAATTCATTATTATCTTTATTTCTCTTTGATTAATTAAATCAATATTATTTATTTAATTGTGTCATTAATTAAACCTATTTTCTTTCTAAAATTAAATAAATGTTTATTTATTTAATTTCCTATGTCACTTTCCATTATAATTAAATAGTTATTTTAATTATTTAATTATTTGTTGGCATTTTCTCTCTTTAATTAAATAAATCTTTATTTATTAAATTTAATCCAGCATCCTTAAATTTTGAATTAAAATCATTGTTTAATCCAAAATAATGATTCCTCCTTATCTCATTCTTCTATAATTAAATAATATATTTATTATTTAATTAGTCATTAATCACTTAAGTCTAGATAAGATTTGATTTTCTCTAACATAAGTCTAGATAAGGTTTTCTTTTCTCTAATAAACAATTTTATATATGTCAATCTTATCTTCTACATGCAATCTTTTATTAATCAAATAACTTTAATTATTTAATTAATTTATTTTTACCTTTATTTTTTCTTGATTAATTAAATAAAAATTATTTATTTAATTACATTATTAATTAAATCTACCTTCTATTAAATAATCATTTTAAATTATTTAATTAATTTTTGTCATACTTTCAACTATAATTAAATAATCACTTTAATTATTCCTTAGCCTTTTCTCCAATTAATTAAATTATTTATTAAATCCCAAAAATCTTGAATGTTGAATTAAATCATTATTTAATTCATAAAAAAGGTTTATCCATATCACATTCTTCTATAATTAGATAATCTCTTTGTTATCTAATTAGTCATTTATCACTTAAGTCTAGATATAATTTGATCATTCAGTTATCTAGTGATTTAATATATGATTGTCTCTAATGAACAGACCTTTTGTGTTAATCAATTTGTTATCTAGATTTATTCTTATCTTCTGCGTGCAAACCTCTATTGACTAAATAACTTTAATTATTTAATTAATTTATTCTCATCTTTTATCTATTTCAATCTTTATCTTACATGCAATCTTTATTCTTCTAGTTTCCACTAAAGATTAAATTATTATTTAATTTAATCCCCACCATTTATGTTTTTACACTCACACTTATATAACCCTAGCTCTATCACATGTCACATCTTTCAATCTTAATCGTCAATTTATCTTTTAATCTAAGCTTGTCATTTGAAAATCAATTTTCTATAAATTGGCTTTACCTTCATCATTATTACTCCTCCTGAAATCTTTAAACTTTTTGGAAGAAGCTTTAAGAATCTTCAACGCTTTGCTAAATCATTATCAATAGGCCATATTTGCATACTTTTGAGAAATCTGAGGGAAATTATCATACAATGGAAAAATGAAGAAGTGCAATGAAGGTGATTCATGGAATGGATGAAGACTTTGGTGATATTGTTCTTTTATTCATGTTTTGTATATTTCCATTGTTCTTTGTTGTTAGCGTAGGTTTAGATTTGAGTTTATTGCATTGTGTTGCTTAATCCTGCTTGTTTTTCCTTATGTTACATTGGTGAACCCGACGTGGAGACACAGTCTTCGAAAAAATCCATAGAAAATTTGAGTTTTGAAGGTACAGGTACAAAGAGACGCATTTGCTACATGAAATGATGCAATTGATACTGTGAGCCGCATATGAGTTTTTGTGACACACTTGATATTGTGTGACGTGTCTGTGCCTCCCTATGACGCATTTGATTGGTAAAATAAATTTTCTATTGTTCGAAATTCTGAGTTTGAATTTTTAAATTGCATTTTTATTACAACTAATTCAAAGTTTGCAGTGTGTTTTCTTGAGGAGTTAACGTAGTGTTTGCAGGATTTTTCATATAAGACAAGTATTCAAAACTTTTTTTGTAGGAAAATTGATGAAGATAAAGATCATACTACTAATGAATTGCTTTGCAAAATGCTTGTCAAAAATAATTTTGAAACAAATTGTCGAGTAGATTAGAAAATTGTCATTTGGGCTTAAAATTAATCACTGTCTACTATGTTTGGTGCATTTGCACATTTGTTTAGATTAAAAACTTGATTCAATAATAGAAGTATCCTCTCCCCTTGTTCATTTCTGCGATCTTGACTGCAAGAGAAACTATTATTGACTCTAGATCTGGGCCTACTTTGGTGGGAAAAATACTCACCCCAAAGCGACTCAAAACTAGTGATGAGCTAAAGCCAAGCTACTCCCGACCGGTATAAATTTTTTAATGTTGAGTAAAACTCAGCATTTTAGATCTTCCTTCAGACAAGAAAGTGATAGTGATTCCCTCAGTACCCTTGTGGTGTGTCAAAACCTGTAGAGCGTAACCTCTATAAGCTGGGAAGCCTCCTTATCAGAGCTAATCTTGTCTCGTGTGTGGCCTTCTAAATGGGTGCCATTACTAAAAATATTTTTGTTTTTAGTTACCAAAAATCTTCTATTTTTTGGTGCAAGAGATCAGACCTCTGAAGTTGTCTCACATTCATGCGATTCTTAGTAGAGATTAAACATTTGTCATAAGAGATTCATGAGAACTGAAGCTTGGCTGATCCGAGAAGTGAGTGTCATGTAAGGGGGAGCCAGTGTGGTCAAGCTTATAATCGTCCACTCTAAATAAGCATAGCTGGGGAAACCCAAGTGAGAAATCAACAAATATTATCATTGTCAGTCTTAGGATCGTACTTGTCTTCTGTAATTATACATGTTCATGTTCATAAAACCTAAAACATGTTTTTTTATTGTCTTTATTTTCTAAAATTTGATCACAAAAAGAGTCATTTAAACCTGCAATTTATCAGAAAACTGCAACTGTTAACTAGAAACTCGTATTTGTCAAAAACTGAGTCCAATTTGTCATTTACCAGAAAATCGAGTCACATTTGTTTATCAATGTGCCGCATCTGTCATAGTGAGTTGCATCTATCAATTTAAAAATCGCATCTGATATCCCAACTCGCATATGTCAAGTCTATTAATACCTCTAATATTGGAAAAACGCATTTGAAATCCTCTGTGATGCATATGTTCTGGTGAGCTGCAATTGTAGTCTAGAACGATGCATATGCTCTATCACAGACCCAAGCCTTATTTTACCAGTACAGTCTCTGAGTTTGAAAACTGCATCTGTCAAACTATGTAAGACACTTGATTTTATGAGTTGTATTTGCAGTATGCAACAACATACTTGTATGTCACAGACCTGAGCCATAGTTTACCAAAAAGCCACATATGACACTGAGAACCGCATCTGTTAAATTCTATGATGCATCTATAAAATTGAATTGCAATTACCTGATAACCAAAAAACTAAAATTCACTATCACAGCCTGAAACCAAATGGTCATACCAGTCTTTGATTTCTCTTTTCAAAGTGATCCTTGGAAAAAATCCAAAAAGTTTTCTCATACTTTGCACGATTGCATCCTCTAGGTATCATTTAGCTATAGTGATAGGAATCCTAGTTACAAAAGTTAGTTACATCTTGTGAGTCTTTATTACTTTTAGATAGATGAAACTTTTAAGAAATTCACTTTGCAAATCTTAGAATAGGCCAACTTTCCATGCTTTGGACAAACCCTTGCCTCAATGAACATTTTCATTGAACCTAGTCACTTGTCAACATATCTTTTGTCCTACACGTGAGTCCTTCCAACTCATCAGTCTAGTTTGGGATCTCACCTTATCCTTTGGTCCTAGTCCTACAAAGGTTCCTTGACAAAACTAAATTGTAGCCTTGGTTAAACTTTAGGTGGTAGGTAACCTCTTTTTAGAATCTTCTAAATTTAATTACCTTAGAAGCTTTCTTAGACTTTTGCATACTTAGACACAGTCATCCTAGCACAAAATCATTTTAGACATTCCTTATTTGCCAGAAAATATCAAAAAAATAGTTGCATTCATTCCTTATATCCAAAAAATCTCAAAAGCATAGACTAAATCATATCATTCATAGACATGATTTTGTATCATCCCACTTTGAGCATATCTTACATTGTCAAAACAAGGTACATTAAGACTACATCAATCTCTTCTCAAACATACCATCAGGGACATTAAGACCTCACAAAGCTTTATTGAAAAAATTTGTCACTAGATACCCACAAGGACATATTTTTGTAGAAGACATAGACAGTGTTGTCCAAGATCCAAAATTTGCATCTTTTGTAGATGAGTGTTTGGAAAATGACCCTCAAAGATATCTAGAAAAAAATATACCAGAAGGTGACACGCTACCTCCTGCATTTGACATCCACACATTGAAAACTTCATTTACTCAAGAGACAAAAACCGTGACATCTAGTGTCTCTATTCCTCAAATAACTATGGCTATACCATCTGGAATACCTACCCAAACTACCACAATAGTACACACAACACCATTTGGTACATCAAGCATGACACAAGGCCTTAGTTTTTCTATGGGAGCATCATCATCAAATCCTTTTGGCACTAATATCAAAAGTAAAAGGCCTAGAATTAGCATAAACACGACAAATTATATACCACATATCAACACCACTACTACCATTCCACAAATAGTGGTTATACAAACAGGAAATACACCTACACTGAATCAAAATCCATCACAAAACATTGGGTTTTAGAACACCTACATAGACCCCAATAATGCAACCAACACATCTTTGGCACAGGTAGATGTTCTTCAAACACAAATGCAGACCCTTCAACAACAAATGGACAACATGGCAATGTATAGAAAACATGCCTTTTCAGCACAAGATTTATGTCCATGTCCCTTTGAAAAAGCATTATACCTTATGAGATTTTTTCTGTGAACCCTCATTGAGATAGCATTGAATTGGTTTTCTAAACTTCCATACCGCATAAGGTCATGGGTGAATTGCTTGAAAAATTTATTGAACATTTTTCCTTTAACATTGAAAATGAAATCATGATAGCTTCCTTATGTCACACCACATAAGAAGAAGGAGAAAAATCTATCACCTTCTTCTAGAGATGGAGGAGTCTAGCTAGTCAATGCCTTGTTGAAATACCAGAGAAATAAGTCACAATATTCCTCAAAAATCTTAATCCAAAACTAAGAAGTGACTTAAGAGTACATTGTTGTACTTATTTTGTGGAGCTAGTACAAAAAGGCATCATACTTGAGAAGGCCCTTATTGAAAAAGGTGACATCAAGATGCCAAATAGGAATCCAATTGTTCAACACCAAAATGCCTCCAACAATAGAAAAAAAATTAGCCCTGAAAAAAATGTAACTAATGACGGTGTTGTCGATGCTAAGACCCTACATGCAGGACCAGTCATTATGTTTAGAGGACACAACCCATCTCATGACATACATGTTACCATATTTTCACTTATAGCTCAATCAAGTGGAGTTTTTTAATTTTAAACTGAGAAAATGAGGTAAATTTTATTAACTTTCCTATATTACATTCAATTGTATAAACAGAAAAAATCAAAAAAGATTACAAGTTTATTGTAACAAATAATTACATTTATACAAGTGCATGCAATAAAGAAAATATTTACAGAAATCTTTCAGAATGGTAATCTTTATTCAATGTAGAAATGTACAATGTCTCACACAAGCCGTGAGACTAACCATAACTTATTCAATGCAAATAAATAAAAATATATACACGAATAAGTAAGGAAATGAAATGAATGTGCATAAAAGGAAGGTAACCAATCATTGTCTGTGAATGACTGGTTCTGATGTGTCTTCTTGTCCTGCTATTGTCCCGAGCTTCATATGTTGCTCCTAGTTCTTGTTCCTGAAAATAAGAAGCAATGAGGTTAGATCATTCTCTAAGTAATGACTGATTGCAAACATTATATACACATTCACCCTATGCATATATATATTGATCTCCATATGCATTAAATAATCTATGTACACTTTAGGTGTCCCAGAAAACCATTGAAGTCATCAAATACACCTAAGATGTACACATGTTTTCATAACTTGTTTGCTTCATGTCCAGATACACGAAAGCAATGTTATTTTTATCAAATTTCAGCACGTGGGATAAATGTGGCTCCCACAAGGGTTGAGCCCAATGTGTTTATCGTTTGTGTTATGATCAAATTAACTTGTCAATATTTCCATGACAATGTAATACAGTTGAGGATGCATTCATCATTCATAATTATGAAGTTCATAAATCCACCGTTATAAACAATAATGGATACTCAATGGGATTGCAGTATCTAAAAGCTAAACATAAGGTTTTGTTTACTGGATCTGTTTAAAAAGTGGTAAAGAGATATACAGACTGTGTAGATGTAGAACGGTTGTATATTTTCTTTACTTTGCATATTTCAAATATAATTTTTTGAGAATATTTTATGTTGAGATACATTGAAGGATTAAAAGCTATGGATATTAAGTTCAAAAATTCATTGCTATGAAGAACAAAATATGATAGTGAAGGCAGCTTGGATAAACGCATGGCAGGTCTGTGTAAGATGTATCTAGGCATAGTGACATGATGGAAAAAGTGTACAAGAGGAAGCTTAGACAAAGGGTTATGCATATATGAGAGTTAAGAGTATTCAGTGATAAGACAAGAGTTTTTATCTGGTGTTCAAGGACATGAGAAACAGTGTTTTAGGTTCAAGTCCTAATGATACCTAAAGTTTTCTTCCTCACCCATAAGGCCTGTGTAGTTGCAAGGGGTTCTAAAGTGGTTTCAAAGTATTATCAAAGCCCTGAGATAGAGGTCATGAAATACAGAGGTTTGATATGATAATGTAAAAAAATATAGGTGGTAGTGCCAAAAGATGAAAAGATAGTAACTATTCATGATTATCTCCATAAGGTATAGATCACAGTGGCAAGGGGTATTTCCATAAATAGTGAGGCTCCTGCAGATGAAGAAGAAACTGAAATAAGTCAAAAAAAAATGAAATGAAGATTTCATTTTTCTATTAAGGAAACAACATATGTATGGGAGCAACCCAGGGACTTGCTTATCTGCATGAGGATTGCTATCCCAAGATTATTCATCATGACATAAAATCATCCAATATTCTTCTAAATTTGAACTTTGAAGCTAAGGTTGCAAATTTTGGACTTGTATGACACAGATAGTTCAAGCCTTGGAAGGTGATGTTTCTCTTGATGATCTAAATGGAGTGAATCCAAGGCATAATAATTTGCATGGGTCACATGGAAGATCATACTATGGCTCTAGCTAACATGGTGAAGACATGAAGGAATGAAAAGATGCATCGAGCTTTGAATAATACCCACACGGTGCAATGGTGTCGAAACATTTAGCAAACCATTTTTTTCACAAGGTCATATTTTAGCTGAAATAGCTCTTGTTTCAGCAAGACATAAAATTCAATCATAGGACCGTGAAGGAGGGTTTTGAGTGTTTGAAAGAATCAAATGTTTTAGTGTTACCTTATGCATAAAAATTCAAAAGAATTTGAGGAAATGAGACTAATTATGAAATCCATGAAGTATGCTAAAAATCGATGAAGAATGCAGACCCAGAATGCTGCAAGCATAGAGAAACTCAACCATGAGAGCCTTTCATACCTACAATAGTATATTAGGCCATGAATATGAAGTGCAGAACCCATACCTAGAGATGGAGGATGTGGGTTTTGAAAACCCAAAAGAAGTTTATTTTACAAGATGCACAAAGTAAAAACCCTTGAGCTTCATAAAAACAGAGGATTCATGTTTCCTTTTCTAAATAGAAAGAGTAACATACAAAGGAAAACTGAGTTTTATAGGAAATGACCATGGCAGCCATAACAAATAAATATAGTAAAATGAGCTCAAAATAACACTTCATTCACAGGTAAAGAGGAAAGTCTAACATTTTATTCCAACAAGTGTGTGCTCACCACATGAAATCAAAACTGAAATCCTCTGTCTAAGCTTCAGGAAACCCTAGATTAGCAGCCTGAAGGTTCCAAAGGGATCAAAGAAAATGAAATGCATTTTAGCATTTTTCCTTCTTTTTTTTTTCTCTTAGAGTTTTTACCCTAATGATGTCGATGGGAAAAGGTATTTTTACCTTTCTTTTTTTTTAAATGCAAGACAAACTAATACTTCCCATGTATTTAATTTTACGCCTTGTGCCTTTAAATCTTATGTCTTATAAAACAATACACCATGCCATGTATTTAGAAGTTTTAAGACAGTCTTTTTCCTCTTGTTTCTAACAATAATCGGCCATTATTATTCTTTTTTGCATTGATTTGCAAATATAAAGCATTTAATTAAGTGTTTTTATTATAAATCACTTAATTAAAATCTCTCTTTTAAATGCAAATGATAAATCCATGCTTATAAGACTTAGTCAAAAAGCAGTTGTAAAGAAGCTTTAAAGCTTTTGCTTGAATATTGAGGAGTTGAAGATAGTTTGCAAACACGAGGAGAAGATATGGAAACTGTTTTGGTATTTTATGGCATTAGAGAGCATCTTGGAGCCCTTTTTGAGGTGTCAACATGTTTGACCAATTCAAGTTTCACTTTTTCATTCATTAGGATCTCATTTGGAGGAGATTCAAGTGCTAGATTTTAGGCTTTATTGTGGCATCTGACCCAAGAAGCTTCTAGCTCCTTCTTTGGTGGAACTACTTGGAGGTTGTGGAATATAGTCACTTGTGTGACTCATTTGTAACTAATTATTACTTGTATTTTTTCTCCTCTATGACTTTTGTGAGTCCTTTGGAGAAAATGCATACTTTTGTAACTCAGATTTTTTGGGCATGAATAATAGAGGAAACCTTGGTTATAAATGATTTTGGAGTTTTGCCTTCTTTTTCCTTGCTTCATTATGTGCATTCAGATGATTCGATCAAGCTATCTGTGAGGCATTGTTATTTCCTTATAGTTTTGTCTCATGTTCAACACCTTTTTGCAGGAGTTAGTTTATGTGCAGGTCATACTTGTTGATGGTGTTTTCATGCACTTCTCAACACAGGTAATGCGTAGGTGCATCACCTCTCTTGAAAGACAATCTTCCACAATCAAATTGCAGAACACTATCCCAAGGTCTCTCGGATGTCAAGTCTTGACAATGCTTGGAATATTTCAGTTGTTTATGTGATTTGCTGGAATCACAAGGTGGACTTACAGATGAGTTACAAAGTGGGGAAGTTGGATCTACAAATGGAGGTCTTAAGATGGGAAAGTTGTTGAGTGTTTGCTGCAGGTTCAAACAGCAGTCTGGAACTCCATTTCAACATCAGATTTGGCTTTACCATGTGCAATGAACCTTGTCTAAGGTTACTTATTAAAAAAAAAAGGAAAAAAAGAAGGGAAGAAAGAAGGTTCCTGGATCTGAAACTACGAATGAACAGTGATCATGGAGGCTGCTACAGTAGACAAACTCCCTAAACTGGGTTTTGCTTGGCCAAGAGAATCCTACAGTTACACAAAACTAGTGCAATCTTCTAAGGACTGCAGATTTTCAATTTGCATACACACATCATGAACATGCAAATGAACTAAGTTGCAGCAATCAAATAAAAAAAAGCCCAAGCTAACTTTGCACAGCAGCTTGTCATCAACAAGTGCCAAAAGTATGGGCTGAAAGTTCATCAAATACTGTAACAACAATCACCATTACCACTTCCATTCAAGAAACTAAAACTAAAACTAACTTGGAAGGTAGAACCATGCACACATAATGAGCAAACTCAAAAGGTAACACCCATAGATCATGCAATGCTACTTTCTATTGTTGCAGAATGTTTTTTACAATAGCTCTCCAACACTTACAAATGAGGGGGGGACCCCTATTTATAGTTTTCCAAAGCCTGAATGAATGGCCAGGATTGAGTTACATTGTGTGGCCCATATTCAATTTACATTAGGGCTTCACCTACCCCACAATATTCAACAATTTAAAATACATCTTTGTCCTTTTCCTATTTTGTCCTGTAGTGGTCAGTCACTGTAGGAGTTTTGTCTCCTAGCTAATTTCCCTTTTACCGTAGTTGAAACTACCTGAAATCTGCCTTCTTCCCAATGGACTTCTAGCATTCTTCATTGCATCAAATGGTTCTATCAATGGACCCATGGTAGGCTTCTTGAAACCGAAAATGAGAGGCCGAAATATTGTTCTGGAAATGCTGTTTTGGAATGGCCGACGGAGCACGGAACCCCGGATGGTATTTCCCGCATGTAAATTTGGAATTTGAAAAGCCAGGTGAGGATAAGACCCCATTTTAGCATCTGGGTCGAAGTCCGTTTCTGATTTGGAGGTGCACTTGTAAGTTCTGGAAACATGAGGTCGGAATGCCACTGTAGGAATGTTGTTTTGAAATGGCTGCGAGAGCACGGAACTCCAGATGGTACTTCCCGCATGCAAATTTGGAATTTGAAAATCCAAGTGAGGATAAGACCCCGTTTTAGCATCTGGGTCGAAGTTCGTTTCTGATTTGGAGGTGCGCTTGTACGTTCTGAAAACATGAGGCCGGAATGTCGTTGTAGGAATGATGTTTTGAAATGGCCGTGAGAGCACGGAACTCTGGATGGTACTTCCTGCATGCAAATTTGGAATTTGAAAAGCTAGGTGAGAATAAGACCCCATTTTAGCATCTGGATCAAAGTCCGTTTCTGATTTGGAGGTGCGCTTGTATGTTCCAGAAACATGAGGCCAAAATGCCGCTATAGGAATGTTGTTTTGAAACGGTCGTGAGAGCATGGAACTCTAGATGGTACTTCCCATATGCAAATTTGGAATTTGAAAATCTAGGTGAGGATAAGACCCCATTTTAGCATCTAGGTCGAAGTCTGTTTCTGATTTGGAGGTGCGCTTGTACGTTTTGAAAACATGAGGTCGGAATGCCGCTGTAGGAATGTTGTTGTAGGGAAGCCGTTGCAGGAAAGCCATTGCAGGGAAGCCGCTGCAGGGAAGTCATTGTAGGGAAGCCACTGCAGGAAATCTGCTATAGGGAAGCCGCTGCAGGAACATAGTTTTGGAATTTTCAAAACTTCCTGAAACATAACGAAACCTTGTCAGTTCACTTAGGCACCACAAAAACATCCAAAATCCATAAGAAATCTATCCCCAAAGTCAAAGAATGAAGGAAAAAGTGAATCGAGCGAGTGGGGGGGGTGAAGCCCGAAAAACCCAAGACTTAGCCATTTTTTATTTTAGGGGCAAAATATGGTCAACCAAAAATGAGACTTTGAAGGGCATGTTGACCAACTAGAACAGCAAAATGAGGGGCATGCAAAACAAGACGGGAGCAAAGAAGCCCGCCGAGAGCGAAAAAAGAGGGTCCCTGCCAATGGTGGGGCGTGTGTGCAAAATATGCACAGCAATACTATGTGTCAAATTTTGTGAATGTCTTATAAGTTGTGAAGTTACCTTCCTTCTAGAAGTCTAAGCATCAGGACATTATTATGAAATACTTATGCAAAGACATACAAGAATGAGTTTTGCAAGTTTATTTTCAATCATTTTAAGAAAGTGTTGATCGTCTAAGTTTATGTTCAAGTTTAGTTTGGTGTATCACCTTAGGAGTAGTATTTCTAGTTTATGTACTCCTTCTTACCCCTTTTCCCAATAAATTAGTTTTAGGTGACACCATAGAAAGTCAGCCTTCTCTAAAGCTTATTTTCCATTACAGGTAACCCACAGCTTGGAAAAGTTCCCATGTTTCTCCAAAGTGTTAAGTTTCACAACTTAACCAGGGTGCATCTTTAGGAGATAACAGTTTTTGGCCCCCTCGGTGGGATGAAGGACTGATTTTTAGTCTCTCTTATTCTACACATTATTGTTGTTTGGTCTGTACAACAACAATTTCTACCTTTGGAGGCAATTTTCAACACACCTGGCGACTCTGGAAAAGTATTTATTGGTTTTAAGAAGAAAGGTGTAGGTATGTTTCAACATTGTTCAACAAAAGTCTATATTTTGATTTTGAAGTCTTTTGAATGAAGGAGAATGTCTTCAATTCATGGAAACATGGCTTTTTATCCTCCATTCCATGAAAATCCTGCATGTATGCCCTCTTACCAGCCATATCACACTGAACAACTAGTTGGTTTTATTCACAATGACCCTATAACAACAAATTACCAACAGCCCTATCATGTTTTTCACCCTCCTATCCTTGCTCAATCCCAATATCAGCCAATATATGATCAAAATCAACCCCAAGAAGTGTTGACTTCTCAGTTGTCTTTGGTTGTCCTTAATGACAAAATCATTTGGCATTCTCTTTGGTATCTCAGATAATCATTCAGAGGCTTTGTTTTTGGTATTCATGTTTATGGTGATTTAGGATTTTCATGATGATTCAAGTTTTTCATGTTGATATTCAGTGTGATATTGCTCATGTGGCTTATGGTTCAGTTATCAATGAAATATATTTTCAGATGGTTATAGTTACTGACAGTGTGATAAAGTATTATTATAGGTCATTCAAGGTGATCATGCAACATGTTGAGGATATTCAGTTTGGCAGGTTGGCCCTTCCTTATTGCATGACAGGTATATTATTTTAGTTTGATCTTGGCTTAATTTATATTTATCTGGTTCTAGTATATTTAGTTTGATTCAAACAGATAAAGTGTTTTAGCATGACATACTAGCTTGTCAATACTTATGAGAAGTTGGTTTCAACAATTACCTTGTCAAAGGTTTTGGGCACTATGGTTATTTTTCTAAAAGATTCATGGTCATTATTTTGGCATCATTGTTTTATCATATTTTTAAATTCATGTGACTTAGCAAAAGTCACCTTGTGGCTCTAAAGGTATATGTAATTAGTCACTTTATATATGATATCGGTCTCTTTACATTTACCTTGAATTTGACTTTGAAGTAAAGTCACTTGAAAGTAATGGTTGGAAGCAACTATATTTTTTGTTTCATCGACATCTAAAAAGGAATCAAACCCTATCAGGTTTGCTTGAAGCTTTCATTAGTGGTAATATGTATCGACGGTTTGTGTGAAATATTTGGAGGCAATGATTGTGTTGGCATACTTGATAAAAGGTTTATGACAACGATCTTAAATTCATTATGTTGTTCTTTATTACATATGACTTAAGTCATTCCAGATTTAAAACTTCATTGTGCTTTGGTATAGTAATCAAATGTCTTGATTTGAATGGAAGTTAGGGCAATATATTTGTCTTTCGCATTGCTAGGGTTGGGAACCCTAGGTGCCGCCATGGAGTCCATGTAACTATTTTTCTTCATTGGTTTTGCTAGTTGAAATGGTTTTGACATAATGTAATCTCTGTGTTTAAGCATGAAGGGTATGGCTGCTTAGTTTGATGCTCTTTGGTGGGTGAAAGCTCGAATCTGGAAGGAGATTCAAAGGCATTACTTTGCTCGGTTAGTAGATACTTTTGAACAGTTTATCATGCTCTCTTCTTCTTCATTTTCAGTCTTCATTATCAAGTATTCTTTCCTCAGCTAGAAGAGATTTTTAAATGGGCAAGTCACTGGTTCTTTTCTTGTTTTAGAAAAGGGATAAATGGGTTCTTGTGTATCTTTGATAGCATTGGAATGCTCTGATTTTGGTTACATTTCTTTTCCCATCATGGGTATTCTAAAAGAATTGTTTATATTGGTAATCGGTGATAATATGGGTTCATTTATAAATTATTTTCAAACCCTAGAAGTGATATACTCTCGTTTATATAAGCTTGAAAATTGTATGTGATGAATACAGTTTCTCTCTTTGCTTTTTCCTCCACCTGTCATTAATTTTATTGGAGGTTCTTTTGCAAACAGATGAATATGGGTATTAAGGTCTATCAAGTCCCTTTGAGATGTCAGTTGAAAAATGATTCTCATGGTGCATACATCATTGCATTCTAGTATTCCTAAAAAATAATAGTCAAGGTATTTGTCTTATCAAAAAGCTTGGTTGAAGGTTAAAAGAGAAGAAGATATACATTTTGAAAAATACAAATAAGAATTATTTTTGTTGCATACATTATTGCATTCTTGTATTCCTGGAACATATGTTTTTACTAGTGCAGATTTTGTTGATTCTAGGGTTTTGAAAACAAAATCATTATTACATTATGTTTTATCTAAAAAAAAAAGAGGGTTGAAAGAGATATGTGTATTTTCCTTAAAAAGAGACATATAGTGTGTTTCATCAATGTTTTCTATTGTATTGACTTGAAAGATAGACTTGGTATCTTTTGTAATTTTAAATCTGAAAAACAATGAAGAGTGATAGGCTTTCTTTTTGATATGTCTAGTATTTTGAAGGTTCAACAGTGAACCTTTAGGATATTATGGGTATTGGAATGTAAAGCACTTTTGAGTGTAAAAGAATTGAAACAAAGAAATCCTCTGATATTATTATTGTTTTGAAACAAAACAGGGGTTGGTGCTCCTTGAAATTGGTGTTTATAAATGAGGGGTTGTTGCTCCTTGAGTGGGTGCTCTGAAAATTTCCTATAAGGCACTATAAGCAGTGATTGGAGATATATAGGCCAATATGGCAGTAGTTTAGGAGTGGTTTTTCTACCCCAAGAGGGTTTTCCACTTGGAAAATCTTTTGTCTCTCGGTCTCACTTGTGGTATCTTTACTTCATTATGTTAATGCTATTATATGCACTATTTTATTGTCATACTTCTCATTTGAGTTCTTAATGGTTGCATTCAATTTATGGATGATTTAATCATTGAAATATTGAGAGCATAATTCAGTTTTGTTTCATTTTATGAAAATTATTAAATTGGTTCATAAAACTGATTCACCCCCCTCTCAATGTCTTTTTCACTCCAACAATTGGTATTAGAGTGTAGGGTCCTCTGATAGGTCTAAACCACCTAGGATTGATTCTCATGTTGGAGTCTGTTAAAAATGTCTCAAGCTCAAGAAGGCACTTCGGTGACTAGAGCTCCTTTGTTTGATGGAACAGACTATGTATTCTAGAAAATCAGAATGGAAACATATCTGATTTCTATAGATCTTGATGTTTGGAGCATTTTTTTTAAATGAGTATACTATTCCACCCACAATACCCACAGATGTTGTTGAGAAAAATAAATATGAAACTAACGCAAAAGCTAATAATGCCATCTTGTATGGATTAACTAAAGATGTTTTTGTCAAATTCATGCATTGCAAATCTACTCAAGATATCTGGGAAAAACTTGAAACCATTTATCAAGGAAATGAAAAAGTCAAACTGTCAAAAATCCTTACACTCAAACATCAGTTTGAGGAAATGAGAATGAAGGATGATGAAAAAGTGGTTGAATACTTCCTAAGAATAAATGAAGTTGTTAATACTATGAGAGGTCTAGGAGAGGATGTAAAAGGGTTTGATGTTGTTACAAAGGTCGTTAGAACCTTACAACCTAAATTTGAATATAAGGTTTCAGCCCTTGAAGAAAAGAAACACTTTGACCAACATACCTTAGATAGTTTGCAAGGAACTCTAACTACCTATGAAATGAGGACAAGAAAATCCATTTCAATAGGAAAGGAATCTGCCTTTAGAACCAAAAAGAAAGAAAAAGCTAATAATAGTGAATCAAAATATTCTGATTCAAAAGAATCCCACTGTGTTAGGAAACTCAAAAAGGGTTCTAGAAAATACAAGGGAAAACTTCCCTTTAAGTATTTTAATTGTGGCAAGGTTGGACACTTTTCTGCTAAGTGCCCCTATGATGATCAAATCAATGACAATGAGAAATCTGATAAACTGCCTAAGAAGAAGGCTTATAAACCTAAAAGAAAGTTCAATTTCAAAAAGAAGAAGAGTTTGTTTAGTAAAGATGAATCTAACACTAAAATAGATGACTCTTTAGTTGAGGAAGATGAAGCTTTATTTATGGTTGAAGTCAAATTGCAAGAAGAGACTAACAACAATGATCAAGAAGATGGTGAGATTGATCTAGAAGGTGAACTAAATTGTGCCTTAAAGGAAATTAAGAGACTCAAAAGAAAAATTCTTGCTGAAGAATAGAAGTCAAATCAAGTTCTTGATCAAGAACATAAACCTGATCAAGAAATAATCTCTCTAAAAACACAACTTGAAGAAGCTAAGAGAGTTGAGGACTGTCTTTATGTAACTGCATGTTTCAAAGATCAAGAAATTTAGAAATTGGAACATGGAATTGTTGATCTTAGGAATACCATTGAAAATTATGAAAGTACTTTAAAACTGAATGACATGCTTAGCAAGCAGAAATTGAATAAGGATAAAACTGGTGTTGGGTTTAAGAAGGGTGAATGTTCAAATGATAAATCAAAGCAAAAATATGTTGCTGCAAACAAAAGTCTAAATCAAATCATCTTGATTCAGATAAGAATCATGTTCATCCTTTTAGGAATAACATAACATCATACAGATTCAACCCTTTCTTTTATGGGTATTGCTTTTTTTGCAACAAAAGTGGCAATAAAGTGAGCTCTTGCAGGCTTATGAATCCTATAATACCTAGGTTTGGTCATAAGAAATACTTTGGTTGTATTAAACATATCAGATGCTTTAAATGCAATACTTTGGGTCATTCTGTCAAGTAGTGCAAATTTGATCTACAAAATAAACAGCAAAAAACCAAAATGGTCTAGAAACCTAAGAATGTCAAAAACATAGAGCAAACTATGTTAGTCCAAACTACTTTTCATTCCAAGAAAAAGGACTTATGGGTCCTAGATAGTGGTTGCTCTAACCACATGATGGGTGACAAGGATAAATTCTTCAAACTTGAAGATTATGCTAGTGGATATGTAAAGTTTGGTGATAACAGTGGTATACAAATTAAAGGTAAAGGTTCACTTCTTCTAAATGAGGACACTCCTATCTATAATGTGTACTATGTGGAAGGTCTAAAGCACAATCTTCTCAGTGTTAGTCAAATTTATGATAGTGGTTATCATGTTATGTTCACTTCACAGGGATGTGAGATTAAAAACAAGCTTGGAAAGGCTATTGCAGGTGGAAGAAGGACTAAAGGAAATGTTTACAATCTTCTTGACAATTATTATAATGGGTTAAGTTGAAGAAATTTGGTTATGGCATAAGTGACTAGGACACGTAAATTTTGACAATCTGGTTAGAATCAGCAAAAATATAAATGTTAGAGGTTTACCAGTCCTTAACAAACCAGAAAATTTTGTGCACAAAGAATGTTTAAGTGGTAAACAAACTAGAGTCAGATTCAAAACAAAAGAACATTCTTCATCAAAACCTTTACAGCTAGTGCATACAGACTTGTGTGGACCAACTAGAATAAGGTATATTAATGGTGAAAAATACTTTATGGTATTTGTGGATGATTATACTAGAATGGTTTAGGTCACATTTCTTAAACACAAATCAGAAGCTTTTGAAAGGTTCAATATCTTTCATAAAATGGTTGAAAAAGAATCAGATTTAAACCTCAAATGTCTAAGATTTGATAAAGGAGGTGAGTTCACCTCTCAAGAGTTTATTGATTACTATGAACAACATGGTATTAAGAGGCAGTATGTTGCCAATAGAACACCTCAAAAAAATGGGGTAGTTGAACGTAAAAATAGAACAGTAAAAGAAATGGCTAGAACAATGCTAGATGAGGCTAAGTTTCCTGATATGTATTGGAAAGAAGTTGTTCATACAACTGTATAAATTTTGAATAGAATGCAACTTAGGGTGAAATCTAAATACACCCCTTATGAACTATGGTATGGAAAAATAGCTTCTATGAAGAATTTTAGAATTTTTGGAAGCAAGTCTTTTATCAGGAAAGATGATGATCATCTTGGTAGCTTTCAATCAAAGTGTGATGAGGGTATCTTTTTGGGATACTCAAATCATAGTAAATCCTATAAATTTCTTAACAAAAGGCTTAATAATATTGTTGAAGTAGTTAATGTAAAAGTTGATGAAAGAACACATTTAGATGTTGAACCTATGCAGGATGATGAGGAAGAAGAATCTGAACTTGAAATAATTCAAAAGGATTTGAAATAGAAAAGCCTAATGTTGAATCAACAAGTCCTAAATTTTTTCAAACAAGTCCTAAAAATGATGAAACAAGTCCTGAAAAGTGTGTGTCAAAAACTCCAAAATCTCTTGCTAGATACCATCCTAAAGATCAAATTATTGGGGATAAATATGTAGGACTGCAAACAAGAAGAAAGACTGCTAAATCTAATGAAAAAGCTCAAATAGCTGAGCTTACATCTTTCTGTTTAGCTACACAGTTTGAGCCTAAAAATTATGATGAAGCTCTCACAGATGAATGTTGGCTTAATGCTATGCAGGAATAAATTGATCAAATTGAGAAAAATCAGACTTGGGAGCTAGTCCCAAGACCAGATGACAAGAATGTAATAGGTGGTAAATGGATTTTCAGAAATAAACTTGATGAAAATGGCAATGTTGTTCGCAACAAGGCAAGGTATGTCTGCAAAGGGTATGCTTAGCAAGAAGGTATTGATTTTGGTGAAACTTTAGCACCTGTTTCTAGACTTGAATCTATTAGAATATTCTTAGCTTATTATGTTTTCAAGAACTTCACTATTTATCAAATGGATGTCAAAACTACTTTTCTAAATGGCTATTTAGATAGAGAGGTCTATATAGAACAGCCTAAAGGGATTATTTGCAAAAACAAGCCTAATCATGTTTATAGGCTAAAAAAGGCCCTATATGGCTTAAAACAAGCACCTAGAGCATGGTACTCTAGGTTGGATAATCATTTGATTTCTAATGGATTTGTTAGAGGAGGTGTCAATAGAAATCTTTATGTTAAGATTGAAGGCTCTAATATTTTGGTTGTTGAAAATTATGTAGATGATACTATCTTTGGCTGCAATAATGTTGCTTTGAGTAAAAAATTCTCTCAGATTATGGAATCTGAATTTGAAATGTCATTGTTCGAAGAACTTACTTTCTTTTTGGGTCTTCAAGTTTCTCAACTTGAAACTGGTATATTTCTCTCCCAAACAAAGTATGCAAGAGAGATGCTTAAGAAATATCAAATGGATGAATGTCATCCGGTTAGCACTCCAATGGTTACAAGCTGCAACCTTACTAAGGTTGATGATTCTCCTGATGTAAATCCAATTGAATATAGGTCAATGATTGGCAGATTGTTATATTTAACAGCTTCTAGACCTGATATAATGCAAGCAGTTTGCATGGTTGCAAGATTTCAGTCATCTCCTAAGGAATCTCATGTTACTAATGTTAAAATAATTGTTAAATATGTCCAGGGTACTCTTTATTATGGTCTTTGGTATCCTAGAAGCAATAATTTTTTAGTAATTGCATATACTGATGCTGACTGTGTTGGTTATTTGGATGATAGGAAAAGCACCAGTGGTGATGCATTATTTCTTGGTGATTAATTAGTGGCATGGCACAGCAAGAAACAAGAATATGTTTCACTCTCTACTGTTGAAGTAGAATATATTGCTGCCACTTCTTACTGTACTCAAGTATTTTGGATGGCACATACTCTATTTGATATGGGTATTGAAGTTCCTAATCTTGTTTCTATTCTATGTGATAAAACTAGTGCAATTAATATCTCTAAAAATCCTGTTATGCACTCTCGCACTAAACACATTGCTATCAGGTTTCACTTTCTTCGAGAAAAATTGTTGGCTAATGAGGTTTTTTTACAATTTGTTGCCTCACAAGAATATGTTGCTGAAATTTTTACCAAGCCTTTAGCTAAAGAATTATTTGAAAGACTGAGAATTCGATTGGGAGTTATCTCTCAATCATTACTTCTCTGATTTAGCCAATTTTGGCTTAGGGGGAGCTTGTTACAACACTTATTCATTCAAATCTCTCTTGTATTTTCAGTTTGCTACTCTTATTGTTTTACTTGCAGTTGGTTCATACAGTGCTTTGTTGGCTTCTTTGTTGTGGTTGCATTGCATTTCTTTGTCATTGAGGCAAAAGGGGGGAGACTAATTTGTGTTTTTCCATCAAGGAAAAAGGGGGAATTTGTTGAATTCTCAGTTTTCTTTGGTTGTCCTTGATGAAAAAATTAGTTGGCATTCTCTTTGGTATCTCAAATAATCATTCAGAGGCTTTATTTTTGGTATTCATGTTTATGGTGATTCAGGATTTTCATGATGATTCAAGTTTTTCATGTTGATATTCAGTGTGATATTGCTCATGTGGCTTTTGGTTCAGAGTTATGAATGAAATATATTTTCAGATGGTTATGGTTACTGACAGTGTGATAAAGCATTATTACAGGTCATTCAAGGTGATCATGCAACAGGTTTAGGATATTCAATTTGACAGGTTGGCCTTTCCTTATTCCATGATAGGTATATTATTTCAGTTTGATCTTGGCTTAATTTATATTTATCTGGTTGTAGTATATTCAGTTTGATTCAAATAGATAAAGTGTTTCAGCATGACATACTCGCTTGTCAATACTTATGAGAAGTTGGTTTCAGCAACTACCTTGTCAAAGGTTTTGAGCACTATGGTTATTGTTCTAAAAGGTTCATGGTCATTATTTTGGCATCATTTTTTTATCATTTTTTTAAATTCAATTGACTTAGCAAAAGTCACCTTGTGGCTCTAAAGGTATATGTAATTAGTCACTCTGTATATGATATCGGTCTCTTTACATTTACCTTGAATTTGAATTTGAAGTAAAGTCACTTGAAAGTAATGGTTGGCAGTGACTATATTTTTTGTTTCATCGGCATCTAAAAAGGAATCAAACCCTATCGGGTTTTCTTAAAGCTTTCATTGGTGGTAATATGTATTGACGGTTTGTGTGAAATATTTGGAGGCAATGATTGTGTCGGCATACTTGATAAAAATTTTATGACAGCAATCTTAAATTCATTATGATGTTCTTTATTACATATGACTTAATTCATTCCGCATTTCAAACTTCACTGTGCTTTGGTATAGTAATCAAATGTCTTGATTTGAATGGAAGTTAGGGAAATATCTTTTTGTCTTTCACATTGCTAGGGTTGGGAACCCTAGTTGCTGCCATGGATTCCATGTAACTATTGTTCTTCATTGGTTCTACTAGCTGAAATGGTTTTGATAGAATGCAATCTGTGTGTTTAAGCATGAAGGGTATGGCTGCTAAGTTTGATGCTCTTCAGTGGGTGAAACCTTGAATCTAGAAGGAGATTCGAAGGAATTACTTTGTTGGGTTAGTATATAATTCTGAACATTTTATCATGCTCTCTTGTTCTTTGGTTTCAGTCTTCATTATCAGGTATTCTTTCCTCAGCTAGAAGAGATTTTTAAATGGACAAGTAACTAGTTATTTTCTTGTTTTAGAAAAGGGATAAATGGGTTCTTGTGTATCTCTGACAACATTGGCATGTTATGATTTCAGTTACATTTATTTTCCCATCATGGGTATTCTGAAAGAATTATTTATTCTGGTAATCGATAATAATATGGGTTTAGTTATAAATTATTTTCAAACCCTAGCAGTGATATACTCTTGTTTATATAAGCTTGAAAATTGTATGTGATGAATACAATTGCTCTCTCTGCTTTTTCCTCCACCTGTCATTAATTTTATTGGAGGTTCTTTTGCAAATAGATGAATAAGGGTATTAAGGTCTATCAAGTCCCTTCGAGATGTTTGTTGAAAAATGATTCTCATGGTGCATACATCATTGCATTCTGGTATTCCTGATAAATAACAGTCAAGGTTTTTGTCTTATCAAAAACCTTCGTTGAAGGTTAAAAGAGAAGAAGATATACATTTTGAAAAAGATGGATAAGCATTATTTTTGGTGCATACGTTATTGCATTCTTGTATTCCTGGAACATATGTTTTTACTGGTGCAGATTTTGTTGATTCTAGGGTTCTATAAACAAAATCATTATTACATTATGTTTTATCTAAAAAACCAAAAAAAAAGAGGGTTCAAAGAGATGTGCATTTTCCTTAAAAAGAGACATACAGTGTGTTTCATCAATTTTTTCTATTGTATTGACTTGAAAGACAGACTTGATGTATTCTATAATTGTAAATGTGCAAAATAATGCAGAGTGATAGGATTTCTTTTTGATATGTCTAGTATTTTGAAGGTTAAATAGTGAACCTTTAGGATATTAGGGGTATTGGAATGTAAAGCACTTTTGAGTGTAAAAGAATTGAAACAGAGAAATCCTCTGATATTATTATTGTTCTGAAACAAAAGAGGGGTTGGTGCTCCTTGAAATTGGTGTTTATAAATGAGGGGTTGTTGCTCCTTGAGTGGGTGCTCTGAAAATTTCTTGTAAGGCACTGTAAGCAGTGATTTGAGATATATAAGCCAATATGGCAACAGTTTAGGAGTGGTTTTTCTACCCCAGGAGGGTTTTCCACTTGGAAAATATTTTATCACTTTGTCTCACTTGTGGTATCTTTACTTCATTATGTTAATGTTGTGATATACACTATTTTACTAGCATACTTATCATTTCAGTTCTTAATGGTTGCATTCAATTTATAGATGATTTAATCATTGAAATATTGAGAGCATAATTTAGTTTTGTTTCATTTTCTGAAAATTGTTAAATTGGTTCATGACATTGATTCACCCCCCCTCTTAATGTCTTTTTCACTCCAACGGGAAGAGGTTTTTGATACTAACCAGCATGATTATTCATATAATCAACCTCACCCTTGCCATAATGTATTGGATTTAATCCAAATGCTTGATAGTGTGTTGTGGGCTTTGAGCCAAAAGATTGAACACGTGAAGATTATTGATGGTAGTAAGGTGTTATCACACATGTACTAGATGTTGGTTGACATCAAGAAGTAGAGGAAGATCATTATGCAGTAGTGAGAAATGGTTGAACAAGCCTATTCTTATGATCAAGAGTTGAAGACACAGAGGATACAGTTTGAGGAATGTCTTGAAGGGGAGATAGCTGTTAGGGAAGAGAAAATAATTTTTTTGTCTACTCAGGTGCAAAATAGTCGAGCTTACTCAGATTATCAAGCACAAAGGTATGAAACTCAGGCAGCCCCTTCCATTCCTAGTTTCATTTCAATTCCTCCTATAATGTTGAATCATCCTGATAAGGAGGAGGCCCCCAAGTAAAAATCTCTTAGTTTTGAACAAGACTTATCTTTTAAATCTCTAAGGAAACTTTTTATCCCTAAGTTTCCAAGTTGGAAAGGCTCATCTACTCTACCCTGTGAGGTTCTAGCATCTACTATACAAGAGAGAGTGGAGGCTGGAAACATAAATTTAGTTCATTTAGCTATGAAACAGTATAGGTTAGAATAGAAAAGGATTGAACAAGAAAACATTTTTCCAGATGAATCTTTGAATGTTCTAACCAATCAGCTTCCTTGTATGGTTAAAGATGATGAAATTTGTGCAATGGTTCCACCAAGGCAGCAAAGGATTGAACAATAGGAAGACGTTGGAGAGTTGTTGATTGATGATAACCAATAAGAAAATGGAGCCTTGGACTATGAAGAAGAACAAAAAACTGAACCTGTCACTATTCTCCAAGGTGAGATTTTTGATTTTTTTAAGCATGTTGTGGATGAGAAAGCTAATGTTGAGATTTTTGAAGAGGTATGCATAGGTATAATTGAACAGTTTTTTTCAATGTTGGATGAAAAAGAACCAAACCTGCTAGAAGAATTTCACAATCATGGTGAGTTGGAACAACAGGTTCACAAACTTGAAGAGGTGTTGAAACAATAGGAAGAGTCTCATGAACCTAATTTGCAAGGTCATAACTGGTTGGAGGAGCTTCCATTCTACTATGTAGAGGAGCTTGAGACTACATCACCAGTTGAACTTTTTCCTTCCTTCATGGAAGAAGAAAATAGTAATTTGAAGTGTAATTGTTTGAGTGATACTTAGAATTATGAGCAACTTCATTTCTAGTGTATAAGAGAGCCAAAGGCTGATGTATTTATTGAAAGTGTGCTAGAAGAGGTTATCTTATTTTTTGGACATTTTCCTTCCTCTTTTGAAAAATAAAATTGTGTTTTGGGTGTCTAGGAGGTTGAGCCACATGCAAGTATTGTTCAAGTTGAACATGAGAAAAAGTTGGATAACTCTTCAAGATGAAATTGAAACAACAGATCTTAATCAGGAAGTCAGCAATGGCAATTCAACGTTTTTTTGTTTAAGAGGTTGTCCAATCAGATATTTAGATAGTTTGGAGGCCATTGAGGTACCAGAGATTATGCTTGCACCCAAGCATGAGCATGCAATTGAATAAGAAGTTGATTTCGGAGTTGTAGCTGAAGGTGATCAATCTCAGCTCACTTGTCCAGTCTGGGACAGTAATAAGCATGATCAAAATCAAGGTGTAAGTGAGTTTATTTGTATCATATTTTATGAAACATTGCAACAATTTGTTGAATATATGCATGTGTTTCATGATTTTTCAGAAATACATAATCATGTAATGCATCAAATTTTGATTAGAAAGGGATGTTACTTCACAAAGCTAGTCAGTGGTTTTGTTTGACCAACTTCTTTGTTGGTTAGTTTAGGTTAACATAGGTTTAATGTTTTAGTTTTTAATTCCCTAAGTGTTGTTGTAGCACAATTAGATAGTTCCTTTCTATTTATTTTTTATTTTGAATAATGGAAAGGTGTCATTCATACTATCAATTGAGTTACGGAAATTCTAGGTTTGTTTTCTAAGTCATGAGCCTAGTTTTTGGGTGACTTCGTGCGCAAGGATTGGTCTAGGATACTAGTCAATAGCGTTTAGTAGGAAAACACTCCGTAGAGGTCGCCAAAAATGTTACCAGATTTTCACTTATAGCTCAATTAGGTGGAGTTTGTTGATTTTAAACTAAGAAAATGAGGTGCATTTTATTAACTTTCCTACATTAAATTCAATTGTATAAACAGAAAAAATCAAAAAATATTACAAGGTTATTGTAATAGATCATTGCATTTATACAAGTGCATGCAATGGAGAAAATATTTACACAAATCTTTCAGAATGGTAATCTTTATTGAATGTAGAAATGTACAATGTCTCACACAAGCTGTGAGACTGACCATAACTTATTCAATGCAAATAAATAAAAATATATACACGAATAAGTAAGGAAATGAAATGAATGTGCATAGAAGGAAGGTAACCAATCATTGCCTATGAATGCCTAGTTCTATTATGTCTTCTTGTCCTGTTGTTGTCCCAAACTTTATCTATTGCTCCTAGTTCATGTTCCTAAAAAGAAGAAGCAATGAGGTTAGAGCATGCTCTAAGAAATGACTAATTGCAAACATTATATACACATTCACCCTATGCATATATATATTGATATCCATATGCATTAAATAAGCTATGTACAATTTAGGTGTCCCAAAAACCATTGAAGTCGTCAAATACACCTAAGACGTACACATGTTTTCCTAACATGTTTGCTTCATGTGAAGATACAGGAAAGTAATGTTATTTTTATCAAATTTCAGCACGTGGGATAAATGTGGCTCCCACAATGGTTGAGCCCAGCATGTTTACCATTTTTGTTATGATCAGATTAACTTGCCAAGCTTTCCATGGCAGTGTAATACAATTGAGGATGCATTCATCATTCATAATTATGAAGTTCATAAATCCACCGTTATAAACAATAATGGATACTCAATGGGATTGCAGTATCTAAAAGCTAAACACAAGTTTTTATTGACTGGATCTGTTCAAAAAGTGGTAAAGAGATATACAGACTGTGTATATGTAGAACAATTGTATATTTTCTTTATTTTGCATATTTCAAATACAATTTGCTGAGAATATTTTCTGTTGAGATACATTGAAGGATTAAACGTTATGGATATTAAGCTCAAAAAATCATTGCTATGAAGAACAAGATATGACAGTGAAGGCAACTTAGATGCACGCATGGTAGGTCTGTGTAAGATGTATCTAGGCACAGTGACATAATGGAAAAAGTGTACAAGAGGAAGCTTAGACAAAGTGGTATGCATATATGAGAGTTAAGGGTATTCAGTGATAAGACAAGAGTTTTTATCTGGTGTTCAAGGACACGAGCAACAGTGTTTCAGGTTCAAGTCCTAATGATACCTAAATTTTTCTTCCTCACCCATAAGGCTTGTGTACTTGCAAGGGGTCCTAAATTGGTTTCAAAGTATTATCAAAGCCCTGAGATAGAGGTCATGAAATACAGAGGTTTGACATGATAATGTATAAAAATAAATAGGTGGCAGTGCCAAAAGATGAAAAGATAGTAATTATTCATGATTATCTCCATAAGGCATTTATCACAGTGGAAAAGGACATTTCCATAAACAATGAGGCTCCTACAAATGAAGAAGAAACTGAAATAAGTCAGAAACAAATGAAATGAAGATTTCATTTATCTATTAGGGAAACAACATATGTGTGGGAGCAACCCATGGACTTGCTTATTTGCATGAGGATTGCTATCCCAAGGTTATTCATCATGACATAAAATCATCCAATATTTTTCTAAATTTGAACTTTGAAGCTAAGTTTGCAGATTTTGGACTTGTATGGCACAGATAGCTCGAGCCTTGGAAGGTGGTGTTTCTCTTGATGATCTAAATGGAGTGAATCCAGGGCATAATACTGTTCATAGGTCACATGGAAGCTCAGACTATGACTTTAGCTAACATAGTGAAGACATGAAGGAATGAAAAGATGCATCGAGCTTTGAATAATACTCACACTATGTAATGGCATCGAAACATTTAGCAAACCATTTTTTTCACAGGGTTGTATTTTAGTTGAAATAGCTCTTGTTTCAGCAAGGCATAAAATTCAATCACAGGACCGTGAAGGAGAGTTTTGAGTGTTTGATAGAATCAGATATTTCGGTGTTACCTTATGCAAAAAAATTCAAAAGAAATTGAGGAAATGAGACCAATTATGAAAGCCATGAAGTATGCTAACAATCAATGAAGAATGTGGACCTAGAATGTTGCGAGCATAGAGAAACTCGGCCACCAAATCCTTTAATACCTTCAACACTATATTAGGTCATGGATATGAAGTGCAGAACCCATACCTGGAGATGGAGGATGTGGGTTTTGAAAACCCATAAGAAGTTTATTTTACAAGATGCACAAAGTAAAAACTCCTGAGCTTCATAAAAATAAAGGATTCATGTTTCCTTTTCAAAACAGAAAGAGTAACATACAAAGGAAAACTGAGTTTTACAGGAAATGACCATGGTGGCCATAACAAATAAATACAATAAAATGAGCTCAAAATAGCAGTTCATTCATAGGTAAAAAGGAAATTCTAACATTTTATTCCAAGAAGTGTGTGCTTACCACGCAAAATCACCATTAAAATCCTCTATCATATTTCAGGAAACCCCAGGTCGGCAACATGAAGGTTCCAGAGGGGTCGAAGAAAATGAAATGCATTTTAACATTTTTCCTTTGCTTTTTTGTCTTAGAGTTTTTACCCTAATGATGCCGATGGGAAAAGGTATTTTTACCTTTCTTTTTTTAAAGATGCAAGATAAACTAATACTTCCCGTGGATTTAATTTTATGCCTTTTACCTTTAAATCTTATTCCTTATAAAAAAATACACCATGCCATGTATTTAGAAGTTTTAAGACTTAGTCTTTTGCCTATTGTTTCTAACAATAGTCAACCTTTATTATTATTTTTTGCATTAATTTACAAATGTAAAGCATTTAATTAAGTGTTGTTATTATAAAGCACTTAATTAAAATTGCTCTTTTAAATGCAAATGATAAACTCATGCTTATAAGACTTAGTCAAAAAGGAGTTATAAAGAAGCTTTAAAGCTTTTGCTTGAATATTGAGGAGTTTAAGATAGTTTTCAAACACGAGGAGAATCTATAGAAACTTCTTTAGTCTTTTATGGCATTGGAGAGCATCTTGGAGCCCTTTTGAGGTGTCATCATGTTTGACTAGGTCAAGTTTGAATTTTTCATTCATTGGGAGCTCATTTGGAGGAGATTTAGGTGCTAGATTTTAGGCTTTATTGTGGCATCTGACCCAAGAAGCTTCTAGCTCCTTCTTTGGTGGAACTACTTGGAGGTTGTGGAATATAGTCACTTGTGTGACTCATTTGTAACTAGTTCTTACTTGTATTTTTTTCTCTGTGACTTTTGTGAGTCCTTTGGAGAAAATACATACTTTTTTTACTCACATTTTTTGGATATGAATAATAGAGGAAACCTTGGTTATAAATGAGTTTGGAGTTTTTCCTTCTTTCTCCTTGTTTCATTGTGTGCATTCAGATGATTTAATAAAGCTATCCATGAGGTATTGTTATTTCCTTATAGTTTTGTCTCATATTCAACACCTTTATATAGGAGTTAGTTTATGCAGGTCATACTCTGTGTCAAATTTTGTGAATGGATTATAAGTTGTGAAGTCACCTTCCTTCTAGAAGTCTAAGCATTGGGACCTTATTATTGTATACTTATGCAAAGACGTACCAGAATGAGTTGTGCAAGTTAATTTTCAATCATTTAAAGCAATTTTTGATCATCTAAGTTTATTTTCAAGTTCAATTTGGTGTATCACCTTAGGAGTAGTATTTTCAGTTTATGTACTCCTTCTTACCCCTTTCCCCAGTAAAGCAGTTTTAGGTGACACCACAGGAATCCGGCCTTCTCCGGAGGTTCTTTTCCATTATAGGTAACCCATAGCTTGGAAAAGTTCCCATGTTTATCCAAAGTGTTAAGTTTCACAACTCAACCAGGGTGAAAATTTAGGGGATAACAATACCCAACAGTTTCTATCAAACTGTCAATTTTGTCCAAAACTCACAACCATAATTACAAAGGAGGTTTCTAAAATGTGAGTTCAACCCCCTAGGAGAACTAATCAAGTTAGTTTTCAAAGAACTAATAAAACAAAAACTCATATAGCCTCAAGAGCCAAAACATTATGATCCCGGATAGTATAAGCCCTCTTGGTGGGATGACAATGCTTTTTGTGATTACCATCAAACTAAGGGACACAGACTACAACAATTCCAACAACTATAGAACATTATATAGGATTTTGTTGAAAATAGAACCATAGAAGTCAATGGGAAAAAACATACCACAAACAGTGACCATAAGGTCTTTATAGGTTCATTACATGACCATGGGAAAGGAAAAGCCTCTAGTTTGGGAAATAAGACCAATACCTCGGTTAACTATTCCAATGTAAAGTATAACTATAACCAAGGTACAATCATACATCATATTTCAGCTACTGATGAACAGATCAACACTATTACCATAAAGAAATGTCCTCAATGTGCTATCAACACACGCTAAACTAAGATAACCATCCCAGGTCCTTCATCACAAAAACAACTATAGTCCTCCAAGCCTCAGTATAATTTACTTGACCAGTTGGGGAAGAACCCATCACAAATATCCATCTTGGAACTGTTGACCATATCACCTGATCATCGAACCATTTTAGACAAAACTCCCTCCAAAGTACGACAGTCCCCACCAAATTAGATGTCAATCATTTCCAAGAGATGATAGGATACTTAACCAATTCTCATCAGGCTACATTCTCTAAACAAGATTATTCAACTAAGAAGACAAATCATAATGACCCATTATACCTTGAAGTTCTTGTTCATCAAACAAAAGTTAGACGAGTCTTGGTAGACGAAGGAGCAAGGTTGAATCTTTGCACCTTGAAATTTCTTTAAGGTATTAGGTTTCTCAAAGGAATGTGTGGACACTACTAAGAGCATAGTTATTAAGGCATATGATGACAAGGACAGATCATCTAAGGGAGTTGTGACACTCCCCATCAAAATTGGCCCTACGGTTATGGGTACTAACTTTCAAGTCTTGGATCTTGTCCTTCCATACAATATTTTACTAGGTAGACCATGGATACATGCTATGAAGGTCATCCCTTCGACTTACCATCAATATCTTAAATTCTCGTACAATGGCACTGAGATCATGATACATGGTGATCCTAATCCTTTCCAATATTGCACTAGCCTACGCAGAATACCACAATGATAGGTGCCTATTAATCATGAGGCTTCATCCTCAAACATATCCCAATATGTTGATCCATCAACTCTTTCCAAATCATCTGCATCCCAAACACCATCTTCCACTCCTAAGGTTGAGATCCAAGACAAGGTTTGTGGAGAGTATCAAATGAAAGCATCCTATTGTGTTAGTCAATTGGTTCCTCCTAAATCATATGATCTACCAATAGTAGATAAGAGACAGTCCATTGTAACAATAAATTTCCCTCCTACAATGACTTTCACAAAATGGGTAGAGTTAAGTAAAGAAACTATGGATCAAGAAGATGTGACCTCTTGGTTATATAAAGAAGGCAATGAAGACCCTCCTTCGTCTGTTCAAATACCTAAAGATCAATATGGAAAAGGCTTCATGATAATAAAAATTAAAGGATATTATGAACATAGTGGGTTAGAACTACTTCAGAATGGAAGGACTGAACCAATCATTCTCTCAATGACCAAAAGGCCTAGGGCTAGGATTTCAACCGATTAAGATTGGTGTTCATAGTACCTCGGCACCATCACAAGAGGAAGTTATTTTGAAGATATTGAGACATCCAACAAACCATCTGAACCATTCCATTGTGATTCCTCTGACTCAAATCAATATGAATTGGATTCCCTTTCCTCCACTAGCTTAATGGACCTAGATAAACTATTTGGGGAACTTGACCAAATACTTAAACCCTCGCCAAACTCAACCAATTCACGTTCTCAATCGTCCTTGACAAAATAATAATAGCTCAAGCTTTACTATTGGGAAACCCTTGATCCTACCTCTTGGGAGCCGATGAACCCGCTTCTGATGACCAAGCCTTAACAGTGGGCCCACCTCAAAATCTACATGTCCCTAAGAATAAGAATAAGAAAGATTTGGTAAGAAAATTTTGTGACCATGTCAACAGATCTATCCTCACCTTGTCAGCCTCCACCTTTGACAATTCTGATAATGGCATGCCCCTCGTATATCCCCATCTTATAGATTGGGATCAATAAGACACCCCCATCTTAGACTTATTTGAGAACAACGAAGCAATAGTTGAGTTCATGGTATTGTGAGAGGGCATACCTAGTGGTGACCATAAGGCAGGATTTACCATAGACTTGGATAAAATGGCCTATTTTGGGGAGTTTGTTCACCCCTCCAGTTGCAAAAGTAAAAAGAAAAAGAAAAATAATGAAAAAGGTGAAAATGACAAGTCCCTAGGTGAAAACCAAAAGGCGCCTTTGGATGATTAAAAAGTAAAAATAAAGGATGCATCGAAGGTTGGAAACCTCTCTGAGGCACCCAAGGATGGAGGCTTGAAAATTCTCCCAGTTGCTAAGGAAAAGTCACCAATGTTAGTTGAGGAATATGTAGAGATCAACATAAACATTGAATATAATCCTCAGGTAATTTATTTTGCATCTTTGACAAAGACAAAGCAACCGGAGTTTTGTGACTTGTTCACAAAATGATAGATCAACTTTGCATGGTCATATGTTGATATGCTTGCACTAGATCCTAACCTTATATTACATCATTTTCCATTACAACCAGGTGTTAAGCCCATGAAGAATAAGTTAAGGAAAATGCACCCACAAATTGCTTTCTTAGTCAAAGTTGAACTAAAGAAATTGTTGTATGTTGGCTTTATCAGATCAATAGACTATGCAGAATGAATTTCCAATATTTTTCTAGTAACAAAACCATCAGGGGGCATCTGTATTTGTATAGAATTCAGAGATATAAACAAATCCTCTCCTAAGGATGACTTTCCTTCACCAAACATTGACATGATTGTGGACCTAACAGTAGGATATGAGATGCTATCCCTCATGGATGGTTTCTTAGGATACAATCAAATCATAATCACATCTCAGGACCAACACAAGACATATTTTACATGTCCATGGGGAACATATTGTTGGAACGTCATGCCTTTTGGGCTCAAAAATGTTGGAGCTACATACCAACGTGCCATAACAACTATATTCCATGATCATGTACACACTCTCATTGAAGACTATGTGGATGACCTGATAGCTAAATCAGTGAAAAGGGTTGATCACTTACAAGTCCTAGACAAGATATTTCAAAGACTAGAAGAATACAAAGTAAGGCTAAATCCAAAAAACTGTGTATTTGGCATTCAATTAGGAAAACTCCTAGGATACATTATTTCTAGATGAGGCATTGAAGTGGACCCAGCAAAAGTGAAATCTATAATGGACATGCCTCCACCAGCCAACATAAGTTAGCTAAGGACATTACAAGGGATACTACATTCTATCAGATGATTCATAGTGTAGTTAATAGATAAGATACATTCATTCCAACACTTACTCGAAAAAGGGCTATCGTTTGTATGGATAGACAAATGCCAAGAAGCTTTTCAAAAGATCAAGGATTACCTACTTACAGCACCAGTATTAATGCCACCTATAGATGCATGACCTATGATACTCTACATTTCAACAATCACATCATCACTAGGAGCCTTACTCGTACAAAATGATAATGAAGGTCATGAAAGAGTAGTGTACTATATCAGTCATACTTTGGTGGGATATGAGCTGAACTACAGTCACATAGAGCATGCTTGTATTGCAGTAGTTTTTTCTACTCAAAAACTTAGGCACTACATGTTAAGCCACCAAACCATGTTGGTCACAAATATAGTGGTGGAGCTCTTAAATTTTTCCATGAATATGCTCATTCTTGTTTCCTTGGTGCTTGGCATCACTGGTCTATCTTGGGGTTTTGGGTTTTAGCCATAAAATTTTGGCTTTTGGTCTTTTGATTGCTTTGGTTGTTCTAATCATGTGTTGACCTGTTTTTATAGGTTATCGGTTGCATAAGTTATGGTATGAGCCCTTTTAGTCATTTGTGCTACCGGCCCCTTTTAACCTGGCCTCTCAGTTTTTATTCATTGGGACTGTGTTTAAATTTTCTCTTAAATGTCAGGTTGATAAATGTTATAATTTTAGACTAATGTCTAATTTTCCTACCTCAAGGGTTATTTCCCCGTCTGCCTAGTCAGTCCCCCTTTTATGAATAACAATTATGGCATGCGCAGGTTTTCTAACCATCAGATGGAATGGTTAAATCCTGACTGTTCCCTACTAGCCTCACAAGGTTTTCGAATGAGGTCACAACAATGTTGTGAGGTGTACAAGACATTTCCATCTATCACCTGTGATCGTGGGGCTCGGTCCTTGTTCACTTGCTGATGAAGGATATTGAAATTGACGGATGTCCTGTAATAATGTATCATGGTCATTCCTCGCTGACCTCGCGCAATTAAAACAACAGTTTTAATAATGTTGCGAGGTGTGAGAAATATTGACGTGTGGACACCGATGCTAAGTAGGAGATGACTAAAGTGGGACCTGCTCATTTTGAGATGGTGTCCCGTAGGTGAATTTTTATTTGCCTAGGATTTGGTGAGTGAATGTGGAATTTTCAAACCACATTGACTCGATCTGAGTCGCTCTTTCTTGTCTGTGTGGATTCAAATCAACGACTGGTATTTAAAATGAGTTGGTGTTGTATGATAGCCATTTTATCTCGTGCGAGTGAATAGTAATGGTGGAGTTCAAACTGCGCCACTAGAATTTAATGTTAAAATTTCATTGAATTGCTATTTTCGTGCATAATTCCACACTGAAGAAGAATTCCTAGGTACCAAGCGAGGAGAGCTATTTTCGTGTAAGTCCAGCATCAGTACCATTAAAATGCTCTACAAGTGAAACTGTAAGTAATGTATACACCATGTTCTGTGTTTTCAAAAATCTTTTGATTTCTTGAGGACAAGTATCAATTGTGTTTTGCTTTGTTTTAAAACGTTTGTACTGGTTCATTTTCTTTAAAAGTGTTTTAAAGCTTGTCCAAATAATTGTCGAAGCTTTTTGAATTGTGAAGTATTTTTTTTCAAGGCTATAAGGCATAGGATACATCTTATAAACTTTCTGATATTCCAAAACCCTAGCTCAAATTGTAGTTTGTCTTGTACAAATGGCACCCAAGGCCCAAAGCTCTAGCTTTGAAACTTCTACTAGGTCCTTTTCCCAAGGTGTCATAGATTTTTTAAAACCCTCTACCAACAAAAAATTTGAGGGAAAGGCTTTGTTTTATGGGCCCCTACTTCTAGAAGGGTAAACTGATAAACAATGTGCAATTCGAGATGTTGAGGTACCGTATACAGGATAGAAATTATTCTCAAATTGGTTTGGGAATAGGAATTCGTGTGCTCCTCTGTGTAACCCTTGGAGGTTGGATCTCGGCAAGTTGATGGTCCCAAATGTATATATGGATGTAGATTTTTTAAAGGATGTTGTTGTGAGGTATCACCCTATAACCAGAGTTGTCAGGACAAATGCTAGTGTAGAAATGGTAAAAATAACCAAGGAAGAGATTACATAGATTTTTGATATGCATGAATGGAATAAAGATATGGTCACCATTAACCTTCAAGCTTTCAAAGAAGAATAAATAAATACTAAGGGTTTGTTTAGGACTCCTTTGTTACTACCTCATTTGGAAACCACGGGAACTGGAAAGAATAAGAAGAAGATAGTGATTAGAAAGAATGAGTCGGAGCCTTTTCCTATAAACTACTTTTGCAATTATTTCAGGAAGACAGTTTGTTTCTTGTGTCAGGTTCTTGGTATTAGTATGAAGACTACCTTTCCTACTGACCTCATGTACATGGTTGTAAATCTTCAGCATCCAGGTTTTAATGTGGTGTATGATTTTGCTACTTATCTAGAAGACAAAATGCATGAGTGTCTGGTGGCTCTTAAAGAAGGAAAAACCTTGGTTGGTTTTAGATGGAATTCTCTATTGATGCACTTTACAAAGGTGAGGCAGTTTTTGGGCAGAACATGGAATTGAAAAAGAGGGAAAGTGATATTGACATGTCTGTCCAATACTGGACTAGATTTATTGATAGGCATGATCGTAATTTTGATTATGTGGCATTTCATAATGCTTCGGGTCCAAATTGAGAAGATCCCAAACCACCTAGGATTCCAAAGGAAATTCATGATTTCTTGAGGCCAATGGAAAGGAGGCATGAGTTAAATTTGACACATAATTGGGGAGACATTATCCCTTATTATAATACAACCATTTTCAGGGTGTATGGCACTAATGTTAACCCGTATGCTTTGCCTAGGGATGTGCCTCTAAGAATTGGGTTTTTTAGAAATCATGAGATAGCTGAGATGTGCTTAGGATACACATTTTCCAATAGAGCATAAGAAGGGATCCTTCTTTCCTGAGTATACAACATTTTATGGTTTTGTCATGGAAAAAGGAGGATGGAAATATTTGTGGACATTGCTTAATCCTTATGAGTTAAAAACTGTATGCCCTAGGAACCATGATCCTGAGGGTTTCATTTCTCAAATGAAGGCAAAGCACCAAACTGGAATATTTGTTCACAATTTCTATTTTCCTGAGGATATTATCAGGAACATTTTTTATTTGCAAATACAGGAGGAAAGAAAAGAAAAATATATAGCCTTTACTAAGATGTTGAAGAAGAAGCAAAAAAATAAACCTGCATACAATCCCATGCCAAATATTAGTGGTGAGTTGAATAGGTCTATGTATGCTATTGACAATTTTGAAAGCATGGTGGGAATCCTGAAAATAGAAAGAGCAATGGAAGACAAGGGAAAGTCACAGGTTGTTGAAGAATATGTTGAAGTAAGACTGGAGGAAAGACCTACTTATCAGCCTCCAACAAAGGTTAGGGTATCTTCCAGAAAGAAGCGAACAATAGTTAAAGAAAAAACCAAGCCCACTCCTGCTAATTCAAAAACAAATGGAGTAATGTCTCATAAGAAATTAGTGCCATTGTCTTCAGGGAAATTATTTCCTAATGTTGTTGATATGGATTCCCCTTTCAGGCCCTCTTCTCCAACACACCCACCATCACCAAAGAGACAAAAAATTGAAGAGGTAGGGGTGGTTGATTATCCTGACAAAGATGATGAAGAGATCATGGTAACCCCTGATGATATGCAGCAAGGAATGCCATTTTTTCCATAAGATATTCCATCAAGTTCTAGAGTTTTTTATTTGAGGCTTGGAAAAGATGAAATAAGAGGGATAACCAATACTGATGACTTGAGGATGGAGTCCTGTAGAGAATTCATGAGGGGTGATTCTTTTATTAAAGAAAATGCATTTAAGGATTTTGTATGGAAGGCACATGTTCCACTGTATGCTGAGAAGGTAGCTCAAGAAATAAGTTTACATCCAGAGCTTCTAGAGAAGGTCATTCAATCCAATGTCATGCTGCAACTGAGGGAGATTTTCAAGGAAATAACACCAGAGCAAGGTAGGGCATTGCTCTAGAAAAGTGGAGTACTATTGCTCCCAGAGTGGGATATAGAAAATGTTGTGGTTTTTGATACAATAAGAAGGGCCAATAGGCCACTTCTCCAAACTGAAGAGAAAGCTACACTGGCGCTTAAGGGTTCAGGTTTCATTCAAGAGTGGGACGCCTTGGCAATTTGGTCATTGTCTATTGGATCTAGAAAGCCAATAGTTGCAGATCCAACTGATTTTAGCGGTCACTTGGTTGTGAGAAGAGTTGTTGATACTCCATCATTGGAAGCAACAAATATGGTAGTAAATGTTGCCAAAATTACCAGGGCAACTGTTGAGGATTTAACCAAGGATCGAGATACTCTGAGGGGTCAACATAATGACCTCATTATTGACTATAATAGGAGTCAACAAAAGGTTGCAGAGCTAGAAACTAAGTTGGCATTGCTGAAGAAGCAAGTGGAGACATTGAAGTCTCAAGGAAAATCTAGCTCTAGTAGCACTATTTCTGACACACCAGTGGGGCAACCTCAATCCTCTTCACAAGGACAGTCCTTAGCAATCATTCCATATAATATGGGATAGGTTCCCATCATAATTTAAGGGGCTAATAGCCCAAGTGGAGGACTCTCAAAGGAAAAATTAATCTGTCAGGTTGAGGAGTATAAAGAGATGTTGCAACAAGTCCAAAAATCAACATTGAAAAGTAATTCAGTAATTGTAGATATTGTATTGAGACACTTGAACAAGAAATTCCAAGGAAAATTAAATAGTGTCCATGCAAGTTATGTTTTGATGTTGCAAGCACTCAAAATTTTCCCAAGGGATAAAGAGTTGGCCACCCCACTATTGGATAGATGGAGCCCCAGAGATGAGAAATTAAAGTTCATGGCGATGGGAGCAAAGCATCAGGAGGATGAGTATCCCACGGTTAAGCCAACTTATCAATTTGTTAAGGGAATTGTGGAGCAAAAGTTCCAGGGATATGTTGCTCCTATGGAATTAAGGATCAAGGAATTAAAGGCCAAGTATGATGAAGTAGACCTAACTCCATTACTAGAGATCCAACATAGTCATGATGAGGTGAATCCATTGCAGGTTTGGAAGGACCAAATGAATAACATCATGATAACTCAGATAGATGAAATATGCAAGAATGTTGATATTGGTATGTTGGAGAATACACTTGAGAAACTGTCTTTTATTATTAGTTTCTCAGAATATTTTGATAAAGATGATACTTTAGTGATGGTGAAGTATGCACCATATAGAGATAAAATTAATCAGGTTATTTCTTTCAAGTGGCCATCTGAGGAGGAATTTGAATTGTGGAAAATGGCATTCACCGATGAGTTTGGAATATGAGCACTGGGGTTGAGAAGTGTGACCTGGTCAAGTATAATACGGGCATGGTCTCAGAAGTTACATTTGAATATACACATACTTCTCCCGGATCCAGGTGAAAGTTGCTAATGAGGATAGTTGTTGAGGTGGAATAAAGTGCTACAATGGTTAAAGATGCCTTTAATGTGAATGAGTTGCCTTTTGGAAGGCGATTTTTCTTCACAACAATTGATGATTACTTTTGTCTTATGTATATTCCCTCCAATTGCAAGATGCAAATATAACTATATGGGGGGATTACAATCCAATAAAAAGTGGACATGTGTACGTTCTGGCCTGAAGCTTGTTTTGCTCCCTTATTCTATAAAAGGGAATTTTGGGCTGGGGTACTAGGTCTTTTGTTGAATCTGAGATTTGAGAGAGTAGAATTTTGTAATACAAAGAGTATGAATATTGAGTCCATGTTTTAAGGTTTAGAGTTGGATAGAAGAATTTCATCAATTATGGGGTTCTTAGGCATGTTTGTGTTGAATATGAAAATCTCTTGAGTCTATTTTCTCTCCAATTGTGACATCTTGCATGAATTATTATTGAAATATTGGTCAAAGATTGGTTTCGTTGATTTTCATTTTTCTTTATTCTAAATTATACTTTAATGGTGGCTCTGGTTCAAAGGATCAGTTAAATGCTTTAAGTATTGTGTAATTTCATGTAGGTTGGCAACTGGATTCATAAGTAGTAATAGATTTTTGGTACATATACGTAAATTATAATGCAGTTCATATAGATCACAACTGTTTAAGATGAAGTTTGCCTTGTTTTTCAGCTCTTTCTCATTTGAATCTGTGCTTTAGCATATGGCACTGATACTGAAATAGTTGTCGTATTTCTCATATCTGTGGTATTTGATTTTAGAACATTTACTCAAATAACCTTCATATCGACTTATCTTTATTGTATTTGTGGTTCCCTACTGTTTGGGGTTAGATCTTTGAAGGAATTTTCATTTGCTTGAAATATTTTATCTACTCAGTGTTGATGGGGAATTCATCTATTATTATGCAATGTGTATTTCAGATTGTTTAGTTATGTATAAGGAACACATTGTGGGATCACCCTCCTAGGTTTTGTAAAGCCCGAAGTGTAGGAGAATAAGCATTATTGCTTGTTCTTGTTAATTTGTCCAATAATTTCTTATGCTTTTATTATTGAACTTGGCAAATTCATAGAAGTTTTGAGGAATCAGCTTGAGTTTTAAAAAACACCAACACATAGATCCTTTGAAGTATCTTCTAAGTAAAGCAACATTAACATGCCAACTAGCTAAATGGGTAATGATACTCAGTGAATAAGACATCCAATATGTAGAAATAAAAGCTATAGAAGGACAAGTTATTGTTGATCAACTGGAAGATGCACCAATTAAGGTAGATCATCCTCTAGTTGCAGATTTTCTTTATGAGTTCATCTTCACCATTGACACAAGAACAACATGGAAGTTATACTTTGATGGGTCCCACAATAATCATGGTTCAAGAACAGGCATACTATTTGTCACACCACAAGGCAACACAATTCCTAAGTCATTCAGAATTGTTTTTCCATGCACCAATAACATAGAAGACTATGAAGCTCATATAATAGGATCACAGATGGTAATCAAATGGAAGATTAAACACTTACAAGTTTATGTGGATTCTCAGCTCATAGTCTAACAAGTTAATGATGAATATGAAACTAAAGATGAGAAGCTTGCCCCATACAAGTGAAAGGAAGATAGTTTCAAACAATACTTTGGAAACATTAGCTTTCATCAAATACCCCACATCCAGAATAGGGCAACACATACTATGGAAACCATTGGTTCACTATTGAACATTCCTAGCAACCTGCCTAAATTCACATTTTTGGTGGAACAACTTTTGAACCATGCCTTTGACATCCCAGATTCTAAAATGGTGTGTGAACTTGTTGGTCTCACTTCCCAATGGTACAAAGACATATATGACTACCTTCATTCCCAAATCCTACCCTTATACCTTTCAAACAACCAACTTAGGACATTTATCTGTAAGTCTTCCAAGTATACCATCATTGGATATACCCTTTATACACGTACCCTAGACAACACCTTATTGAGATGTCTTGATGTTGAAGAAGCACAAGAAACCTTACATGTGGTACACAAGAGTCTATGTGGATCCCATTCTAGTGGTCCCACATTAGCTAAGAAGATTATGAGACTAGCCTATTATTGACCTACAATGGAAAAGGACTCATATGTCTTTGTCAAGAAATATTGACAGTGTCAGATTCACAGAGACTTGATACATGCACCAGCATAGGAGCTCCATCCAATAACTTCACCATGGCCCTTTTCCCAATGGGGACTTTACCTCATAGGTAAGATACATCCTGCATCCTCCAATGGCCATAAGTTCATCATTACTGCGACCGAATACTTTACCAAGTGGATCGAAGCCATTCCTATGACCTACATTACCGGCACACAAATTTCTAAGTTTATCCTTAACTACATCATTTTTCGGTATGGTGTTCCTCAATCCATAATCATGGATAATTTCCACCCTTTTAAAAACCAAGAAGTTTGTCGTCTTTTTGAAGAATTCCATATCCGACACCACTTGTCCTCTCCCTATTATCCACAAGGTAATGGCCAAGCTGAGGCGTCTAACAAAACAATCATCAGAATCCTTAAAAATACTATCAATGATGTTGGTCGCGACTGGAATTTACAACTTAACCCTACACTATGGGCCTACCGCACAAGCACCTGCACTCCCACCGGTGCCACTCCATACTCCTTGGTATTTGGTTGTGAAGCCATCTTTCCTATTGAGGTCGAAATTCCTTCCCTAAGGGTATCTTTGAAAGGGCATATTGATGATGAAGAGTACCATGTGTCAAGACTGCATGAGTTAGAATTCTTGGATGAACAAACACAAAAGAAACTAGATCACCTTCAAGCATATCAAAACCGCCTTCGTCACAACTATAACAGAAAAGTTTTGAGTCGACATTTTGATATTGGTGACCTAGTCTTAATGAAAAATCCAAAGAATCGAGCAGAAAGAGAAAAACCAAGCAAGTTTGAACCAAACTGGTTAGAACCTTACATCGTTAAAGAAGCCTTTGGATCAGGAGCATATCAACTCTCTACCCTTGAAGGAGAACCATTATCAGTGACAATCAACAACCTTCATCTAAAGAGGTTCTACACATAGCTTCTAAGTGCTTTGTCTTAATCATAAAAAATAAAGAAAATAGAAAAAAAAATTGTTACCTTGATGAAAACCTGGAAAACAGGCGTCTTTGTAACACCAAAAAAATTTGAAAATTCTATAAAATAGTAAAGAAAAATAATTCATCTAATAGTGAAAACCAATTTAATGGCACTTTGGATAAGTACCATAGTGTAAAACTAGAAAAAAGGCGTCATGTGTAATCAACTTCGCTCCTTCGTCTACCATTATTCCAATCTTACGACCCTCTCATGTCCTATCATCATTCATAATAATTTTGTGCTTTCCATAACTTGAAATGACTGATATCAAGTCCACTCCACATCCCCATTCCATAATATTGGTCTTATACTCGACTAGGGGAAAATACTCAACCTACATCATTTGGACCTTGCACTTGTTGTTCCAATGCCATAAAATGTCCTAAAAAAATTCAAAATCATAAAATGTCTTGAAAAAAATCCAAAAACATCATAAAACCTCAAAAAGATAAAAAAATAAAAACATGACAAAAAGCCAAAAACATTTAGATATCTTTCAAAAATCTTTAAAATAGAGTCAAATTCAATTGTGTCAGTCAGTCGTGGACATTGTCAAACTACATTGCCTCTGCGACTGGATGTAAGCAAGGCCATCACTTGATGTGCCCCCGAGGCATTAGGTTCATCTTTCTAGGTTTGCCAGACATCACACACATAAAATCATGACCCATTCTTTGTACATCAAATTCATTGGTCATGTCAAACTACGTTGCCTCTGCAACTGGGCGTAGGCAAGGCAATCTGTCGATGCGCCCCCAAGGCATACAGTTAGTCCATTAAGGTTCATTACATTCACTATCACACATGTCAAAAATCTTCAAATCTTTTTTAGGCAGTCCTTTTAGTCAAAGTCAAGTCGAACAACGAGGTCTCTACGTGTAGAATGTAGGCAAGGCCATCAATCCATGAGCCCCTAAGGCCACACTAGGTCAGTCCTTTAGGGTCTGTCGTATCAGTCGAAATAAGTCAACAATTTCATCATGTCAAACCAAACAAATTTCCAAAACACTCAAAAAACCAAAACAATCAATCTATGTCTTATGCAGGATGTTTCCTTCCTGAAAACAAACATCGCTATCAAGTATCATCATTGCCTTACATAGGTGGCCACATGATCGAAACTAGACTCAACATCTTATACAATATTTGTCACTCCTAAAATTAGGCTTTATCAAACAAACATCTTATCAATCTTCTAGACAATCAAACAAGAAACAAATCAAATTTTGGCAAATATTTTTACTGGCTATTGACATTATGACTTGTTTTGTCTTATCTTTTCATTTGTCTTTGTCTTTGATTCAAGTTACTAGCTTTCTCGAGGATGTCCCATTAAGGATTTAGAGAAGCAGTGATGTCTCATGACTCATCTTTTATTTGATTGTTGTTTGCGGTTTGTCTTAACAAAAAGACTGGGGCAATTTTTCCCTTAGTATGAGTTAGGACACTCCTTGTCTACGACTATCTGTTTTTAGCAAGTGGATGACCTTTGTACACCTTGGTCTATCTCATATCATAGTGTTTATTATCCATTTGTGTCATTTAACGCCCAATGATGATTCATGCAAGAACTTTTATGATTTGGCAAAACATTGAAGATTTCTAAAACTAACATCCATGTCTTTTATGCTACTACTCGTCTTTTTAACTCTAACATTTCTTCTTTTCTACACCTTCACCACCCTTATCTATGTTCCTCTACCCTTTTGTCCTTTATCTTCTAGTTCTCTCATCCATGTCGAGAGCACATTCATGTTCTTTGAACCCGCCTATCCTCTCGAGGGGGCATACCACTACCTCTTCATCATTCTCCCTTTCATTGGGGCATTATTTTTTATAAATTTTCTTTGACACAACGCAATAAATTGCATAGTATCAAAGAGGGGCAAACAGTAGACATTAAAAATTGTCCTAGGCCTGTGACCCTTAACTTCTTCATGATTCTTTCATCTTCATTTCTCTATTAATTAAATAATGTTAATTATTTAATTATTTTCTAAAGTCGTATGTCCTCTATTAATTAAAAACTTTAATTATTTAATTTATTCATTATTATCTTTATTTCTCTTTGATTAATTAAATAAATATTATTTATTTAATTATGTCACTAATTAAACCTATTTTTTTTCTAAAATTAAATAAATGTTTACTTATTTAATTTCCTATGTCACTTTCCACTATAATTAAATAATTATTTGTTGGCATTTTCTCTCTTTAGTTAAATAAATCTTTATTTACTCAATTTAATCCAACATCCTTCAATTTTGAATTAAAATCATTATTTAATTCAAAATGATGATTCCTCCTTATCTCAATCTTCTATTTATTTAATTAGTCATTAATCACTTAAGTCTAGATAAGATTTGATTTTCTCTAATAGACAATTTTATCTATGTCAATCTTATCTTCTACATGCAATCCTCTATTAATTAAATAACTTAATTATTTAATTCTTTCATTCTTACCTTTAATCTTTCTTGATTATTTATTTAATTACGTCACTAATTAAATCTACCTTCTATTAAATAATCATTTTAAATTATTTAATCAATTCTTGTCATACTTTCAACTATAATTAAATAATCACTTTAATTATTTAATTATTCCTTAGCCTTTTCTCTAGTTAATTAAATAAATCTTAATTTTTAATTTAATCCCAAAAATCTTGAATGTTGAATTAAATCATTATTTAATTTATAAAAAAGGTTTATCCATATCACATTCTTCTATAATTAGATAATCTCTTTGTTATCTAATTAGTCATTATAATCACTTAATTCTATATATAATTTGATCATTCAATTATTTGGTGATTTAATATATGATTGTCTCTAACGAATAGACTTTTTGTGTTAATCAGTCTGTTATCTAGATTTATTCTTATCTTCTATGTGCAAACCTCTATTAATTAAATAACTTTAATTATTTAATTAGTTTATTCTCATTTTTTATCTATTTCAATATTTATCTTACATGCAATCTTTATTCTTCAATTTCCACTAAAGATTAAATTATTATTTTATTTAATCCCCACCATTTATGCTTTTTCATTCGCACTAATCTAACCCTAGCTCTATCGCATGTCACATCTTTCAATCTTAATCATCGATTTATCTTTTAATCTGAGTGTGTCATTCGAAAATCAATTTTCTATAAATTGGCTTTACCTTCATCATTATTATTCCTCCCAAAATCTTAGGGCAATTATCATATAATGGAAAAATGAAGAAGTGCAATGAAGGATCGTGAAATGGATGAATACTTTGGTGAGATTGTTCTTTTATTTATGTTTTGTATATTTCCATTGTTCTTTGTTGTTAGCGTAGGTTTAGATTTGAGTTTATTGCATTTTGTTGCTTAATCTTGCTTATTTTTCCTTATGTTACAATAGTAAATAATAGTAATAATAGTAATAAATATAATAATAAATAATAGTAGTAAATAATAGTAAATAAAATAGTAAATTATTATTTAAATATAAAAATATATAGATTACATTAGATATATATATTATATTATTTACTAATATTATATAATATAAAAATATATAAGTTATTATTTATTTACTACTATACATATATTTAAATATAAAAATATATATAATAGTACTAACTAATATTATTTACCATCCGCGGAGTCGAGCAGTGGTGCGAGGATTTACCGCGGGCTTTTGCAGGTTGGTTAAATAATATTAATATTTTCCTCACTTTAATATTAAATTTAATAATATTTATCCATTATACCTTGGAGCTCCTCCATCATCGCTACTAGTGGTAAATAAATTTAATTTTATTAAAAAAAATCTCTCTATAATATTAAATTCAATAATATTAAAAAATTTCTCGCTATAATATTAAATTTAATAATATTATTTTTTTCCCCCTATACCACTGGGCTCCTCATCATCATTTTTGCTAATGGTAAATAATATTAGTTACTACTATTATATATATTTATAATTAAATATATCTATAGTAATAAATAAATAATAACCTATATATTTTTATATTTAAATAATAATAATACAACCTATATTTACTACTATATATTTAATATAAATATAATTATAATGTATATATTTATATAATTTAATTTGTATTATATAAAGTATATAATATATTAATTATATTTTTTATTAAATAAAAATATAATAGTTATTAATTAATAATTATAAAAATGCTATATATAATAATAATAATTAATAATAAAATTGCAATTAGCTATGCTTCTGAAATGTCGTCGTTGTCGAAAGTTGCATGTTATCGTCGGAGGGGAATATTTCTTCTGGTATTTCTACTGGTGCTTTGTAGGACTGCGGGGTTTCCTCTGATTCCCTAATTGAGTGTGGACTGGGGGGTGCGGCCGTGCACACCCGTGCGGGACTGGATCCCTCTTTCTATGTGCCTTACTCTGGTTTCCATGGTGCTCAGGCTATGGTTGGGGCAGGCTTCCATTCGAATGGTGGATCTATTCGACCTACTAAGTTTCCCAACAAACTGCATTCCGGTGTTCCCTCCACAAAAGCCTCTTTTTTGGACACCGTCAAAAATGGTCGGGGCTATGGCATGCGCTCTGTGAATGCCCCTCTAGTTGGCGACTCCTTGGGAAACCCTAGATCTGGGTCTGGTTCGCCCCTCACCTCTCTAAATTCATGCCACTCTACAAACCAAGGGCATTCCTTGGCGAAGGTGGCTAGTGGGATGCATCTGGCGGTGCAGAAGAGCAATAATTTACAACAGCTCGTCTGCTCACTACCACTCAATCCTATGGGAATTAAGACTTCAAACACTGTGGATGGTTGGGGTACACATGGAAGCGAATGCAAGCAGAAGAATAGGTCTGGCCTGTGGCCTTCTGCTGACAACAATTTGTGGGCGGGGAAGCCCAAGGCAGGAATCAATGGATGCTTAGACACAGATGCCACATCACATCCAAGGGTAATACCTCTCAAATGTGCCAGTTCCACTCCCATGGTGAACTTGGGGGGTGATGTCACGCGGGAAATTGTAGAAAATGTAGATTTCTTCACGAAAAATCACTTGATCGGGAGATTTAGAGGGTTGTGGCCTAGTTTATTTGAGCTACATGATTGGATTGTGGAAACATGGAGGCCCATCTTGGAAGGAAACCTTCAAATTTATCCTTGTGCTCGAGGATTCTTTGTGGTGGTTTTTGATAGCATTAAAGATCGCAACACAATTTTATACAACTTTCATTGGAGTTGTAAAGAGCACTTTCTTATGTTGAAACCTTGGTATCCTGCATTTAACCCTACATCTAAAATTTTTGCGATAGCTCCAATTTGGGTAAGACTTCCAAATCTCCCACTTCAGTTTTGGTTTGATTCCTGTTTTGAGGCTTTGGGGAATTCACTGGGGAAATTCCTTGCTGTTGATATAAGGTCTTCAAACTACCTTCACACAACCTATGCTCGAATATTGGTGGAGATTGATATTACTCAAGATCTCCCAGCCGATATCCTTCTCAAAACTACTGATGGGAATTGGAACCAGATGTTAGATTATGAGGGACTTCCTTTCTAATGTCGTAAATGCTTCAAGATAGGCCACATGGCTGCCCAGTGTGCTAAGAAGAAAATGGAGAGGCAAACCACTTAGTGGAGAGAGGTCTCTCTCTACCACTACTCAGTAGAGAAAGAAGAAACCACCTCTTGTTAGGAAACCACTGCTCAGACCTCCAATGAGAAAATAGATGAGGTCAAATGCCCAAAGGATACACACATTTCAGACAAGGCGAGGGTGGGGACAGATCTGCCTCCATCGGGGAAGGATAATGTAACACCTGCAAAGGATCACAATGACATTGGGGGTGCGGATTATCACAGTGTAGCTTCTGAGTTAGGGCCCCCTGGAGGGAGAAACTTGCACATAAAAATTTCAGATGAGGGATTGACTAAAGAGACAGAAGAAGACCACTAGACTTTGGTACAGAGGAAAAGAAAGAAAAATGAACTAACACTCAATATGCATCTTTGTTCCCAAACAAAATGTGGAGACAAAGCTAATGGATGTGTGGTATCTTATCTTTGAGTTTTCAGTAGTAGAATGTACTCTGGCACGTTTTTCCATTTGAGATCAATGTAAATGAGGGTTATCCCCTTTGATAGCACTTACATATAAAAAATAATAATAATAATTAATAATATAATTACATATTTTTATTTTATTTTTTTGACAAACTACTACTAGAGAGGGTAGTGCTCTTCTATTACTCTAGAGAAAAATTACAATTGTGAACCAATCCCTCAGTCAATGAGAGAGGAAGTAGTAATCATCCCAGTCCCCAAATCAACCATTTGACTGATTTTATAACAAAAAGAACCCCTTTGTTTGCAGTTATAAGATCAAAGAAACCTTTCGGATCTTTGGCCAAGACTGTCATCCTAAAGGCTTCCACCATAGCTTCAACTTGCTAATTCCTTGTGAGATGGGATTCATAAGATTTCATAGCCACTTCCATCAACTAACCCCATCCTACCAACACCCTATAGCACCTACACAAAGCAATAAGCACCACACAATTTCATCTTGAAAATTAAGGAAGGAAAAGGATGAACCAAACTTATAGCCTGATGAGCAGCCAAGCCCGATGGAAAAGTTGCCCGAGGAGAAGAATAAAGGCTTTCAACACATCCTTCCCTATGCGTGACCTATTTCTGGAGCAAGCATCCTAGCTAATAGGCTTTGTAGAACAAGAGGGATCTACAATTTGGATATGGCACTTTTCCAAAGTGCAAAAACCCTAATTAGTGAGGAATGTCAGACCCCAAGAATCACCGCATTTTCCAATCCTCGTGCCTTGACCAACTTTACCATTATCCTTTGAGATCCTCCTAAATCCAATGTGCCAACCTTTCCCATTTGGACACCATGGCGGATTAATAGACTTCCTCCACTTGGTCAATGCCTTGATTAGAAAGATAGTTAGCTACCATGTTCGCCTCTCTAAAAACATGAGCAATGGTGTAATCATCAATATGCTTCAATAATTTCATAGCTTGCTCCAAACTTGAAATTAGTCTCCATCTTTAAACTTTTCTTGTGAGCAACACATTGATTACCACTTCAGAGTCTCCCTCTATGTCAATGCATTTTATCCCAACAGAGATGCAGTGATTAAGCCCTTCCACAAGAGCACACCACCCAGAAGCATTGTTTGTGTTGTTCAGAAGCTTTTTTGAAGTCATCCAGACCAAATCACCCCTATCATTTTTTATTACAACACCAACACCTGAGGCCCCTGGGTTTCCTTGTGAGGCCCCATCGAATTTCATCTTCAAGCAGCCTTTGGGGGGTAAAAACCATTTGATTTTGCTTTGATCCACTTTTTTTTCATCATGCAGATTCTAGGTGGGTTAAGCATCAACCAGTTCTTCACCATTAATTGGTCCCAATATGAGACAAATTTGAATCGATGGTTGGTTGCCTTAGAGTTAAGATGTTCGCACACCCCCAACTCAATTTTTGAAATCAAACTGTCTACAGACAAGCTTTTTCCTTTGAAAATTATGGAATTAATTTCCTGCCAAAGTTGTCAGATCACCATAGCTGGGACTTCCTACCATAAACCTCCCAATGCAAACCCTTTATACATGGTAGGACACAAATCAAAAATTGCTTTAAGTGAATTTTGCACTGGTCCACACCATGCCAACTTGGCACAAACAAAATTCTAACAAGATTGTGCCATCACACATTGGACCAACAAATAATCAAGAGTTTCTTCGCTCTAGCAACATAACACGCATCTGTGGGGGCCCAAAATGTCATTACTATTCAGCCTATTTCCAGTGAGTATCCTTGCATGCAAGGTTGTCCAAGCAAAGGCACTTATCTTTGGCAACACAAAATTTCCCCATCATAAATCTTTTGGCCATGATGAATTTCCCAAGTCTTTTTTTAAAATTGTGTATCCTGCTTTGGCTGAATACACCCCCATTTTAGCTGCACACCATATTATTATATCACTTCCTTCACCAAGAAACCATCTGCTCTTTTTCAACTCCACCTCCAAAAGATCCTTTGATTGATCATCCAAAAAATCAAAAGGTTTCCATCTTGCTTCGCCCTGGCCCCCCAAGTTCACTAAATAATTAGAGACAAATTTGCCATAAACCAGACTTGAGGGAGCCACAGCTGCCTCCAATCCTGGGCAATGATCCAACTATTCAAAACCATTCTAGGAATTGTGCCAAAAGGATTCCTTCCTACCATCTTGTTAGGTTTTGAAGGCAGATATCTAAAAGCTAAATGCAGATATTATCAAATAGACCAGGAAATAAAACACACACAGAAAAATAACACAGAGAATTTAACGTGGTTCACCCAATATGGGCTACATCCACCAAACTACAGTCATCCAATAATTTTATTATCCAGTGTAAAACCCTATTACAATATCGTGAATAATCGCCTTTTTCTTATCGTATTGTAACTCTATTACAAACCCCTTATAACCAACTTTTTAGAAGCTTCCAAATTAGGGTTATACAAAGTTGGGGTTTTCCCCTTTTCGGTGATCAATCACCACATACCAACAATCTCCCACTTGGAGACTGATCAGGCTCCACAGCAAACAATCTCCCACTTGGAGACTGAACCTAGACAACACCGCTACACTTACAGCTCCCACTGGAAATAAGCACCTTGGACCCTGCTGCTTTGATATACTTTAATTCAACCTTGAAGGCCAACCGAAGCTGAAGAGGAGCTCAACTTCTCCCTTATCACCGCCTTAGTAAACATATCCATTGGATTTACATTTGTATGTATCTTTTCCAGCTTTACCTGTCCATCCTCCAACACTGACCGAATGAAATGATACCTCAACTGTATGTGTTTGGTTTTAGAGTGCAAGGCATAATTCTTTGCAAGATGTATAGCACTCTGGCTGTCTGTGAAAAAGTAATTTTCAGCCTATTGTTTTCCCAACTCTTCCATGAAAAATTGCATCCATATCATCTCCTTTGTTGCCTCTGTTGTAGCCACATACTCTGCCTCTATGGTAGATAAAGCAACCACCTTTTGCAACCGAGAAATCCAACTTACTATTGTCCCACCAACAGTAAATACATAACCTATGGTACTCCACCCGGTATCGATATCCCTTGCCAAATCTGAGTCAACATAGCCTTTTAAATTTGTATTAGAGCCCTCAAAACATAAATATTTATTTGATGTACCTCTCAAATACCTGAGAATCCATTTCACTGCATTCCAATGTTCAATTCCTGGATTACTCATACAACTGCTAACAACTCCTACAACATGTGCAATATTTGGTCTCGTGCATACCATGGCATACATTAAACTACCTACAACTGAAGCATATGGTACCTTGGACATCTTTTCTTCCTCCTCTTGTGTCTTTGGACACATATCCTTAGTCAATTTGACATGACTGGGCAAAGGTGTGCTGACAGCTTTTGCATTCTCCATATGAAATCTCTGCAACACCTTTTTAACATAATCAGCCTGAGATAAAAACAAATTTCTATTTTTCCTATCTCTTGTAATCTTCATACCAAGGATTTGTTTTGCTACCCCCAAATCCTTCATAGCAAATGAATTTGCTAACAGTTGTTTTAGCTCCTTTATGTGATCCATGTTAGACCCCGCTACAAGCATATCATCAACATATAAACATAAAATAATGTAGCTATCTTCACCTAACATCTTAAAATAAACACAATAGTCTGAATTACACATGTTGTAGCCTTGCTCAGCCATAAAACTATCAAATTTAAGATACCATTGTCGAGGTGCTTGCTTCAAGCCATATAAACTTTTCTTCAATCTGCACACTAGTTTCTCCTTACCTTTGACCTCAAATCCTTGTGGTTGTTCCATATATATTTCCTCTTCCAAATCACCATGGAGAAAGGCAGTTTTAACATCAAGCTGTTCTAAATGCAAATCTTCAACAGCCACAATACTTAACACAGTACGAATAGAGGTCATTTTAACAACTGGAGAAAATATTTCATCAAAATCAATACCCTATTTCTATGCAAATCCCTTTACAACTAATTTGGATTTAAATCTTTTCTTACCTCCATCCTACTCTTTCATTCTATAAACCCATTTGTTTGCTAAATCCTTTTTACCTGCAGGCAACTTGCATAATTCCCAAGTCTGATTTTTCAGCAAGGAGTCCATTTCTTCTTCCATTCCATGCTCCCACTGAACCTTGGTATCCACCTGCATAGCTTCATGATAACATTCTAGTTCACCAGCATCGGTTAATAAAATAGAGTACAAAGAGGGAGAAAATCTTTCTAGAGGTCTACTTAACCTTGAAGATCATCTAACATTCACTAGAGTTTGTAGTATTTTTTGTTGTTGTTGTTGCAGAGCATGAGGATCCACTGAAACTTCATTGTTTGGAGTATCATCCAACACTGCATAATCATTTTCTTTCTTCTCATGCTGCTACAACTGATCTTTGTACAACACTTTCTCATTGAATATAACATCCCTGCTTCTCACAATTTTCTTATTTTCAAAATCCCAAATCCTATAACTAAATTCATCAATGCCATATCCAACAAATATACATTTCCTTGATTTTGCATCAACCTTGGTTCTATTTTCAGAATCTACATGTGCAAATGCTTCACAACCGAAGGTTTTCAGGAAAGAATAACTCACCTTCTTACCTGTCCATGCTTCCTCTAGAATACCACAACCCAAAGTATTAGATGGACCTCTATTAATTAAATAAACATCAGTGTTTACAGCCTCTGCCCACATGTTTAAAGGCAACCCAGCATGCAATCTCATAGTCCGTGCATGCTCCATTATTATTCTATTCATGCACTCAGCCACTCCATTTTCTTGTGGAGTCCTTGGGACCATTTTCTGCCTACGAATACCATTAAAGGAACAATAATCTTCAAACTCTTTACTGTAGTACTCACCACCATTATCAGATCTGAGACATTTTAACTTTTTACCCGTCTCATTCTCAACCAAGTTTCTCCATTTTTTAAAAGTTTCAAATACATTAGGTTTCTGCCTAATGAAATAAATCCATACCTTCCTAGTTGCATCATCAATGAATGTGACATAATACTGAGAGCCACCAATAGAAGATACCTGAGCTGGTCCCCATACATTGGCATGCACAAGCTCCAATTTCTCGTCTTTCTTTTGTTTCCCATCCTTGAGAAAAGTAACTCTCTTTTGTTTTCCATACACACAACTTTCACAGAAATCCATATTAACACATTTTAGACCTGGTAAAACATTCTTTGAATGAAGTACTTTCATACCTTTTGCACTCATATGCCCAAGTCTGTTATGCCATAGTGTTGATAAAGAATTCGTAGCAACTATCTGATCTTCTTCATGCTGAACTGCATCAACTGTTCCTAAACATTGATTTTTATCTGCAATAGCTAAAGTAGAAGGAACCGTATGACCTATACAAAGATCTAAGGTGCCTACTTTCACACCTTTTGCTACCACTAAGACACCTTTTGTAACCTTCCAATTTTTATCACTAAATGTAACAACACAACCTTCATCATCTAGTTGCCCTACTGAAATTAAATTTATTTTTAGCTTTGGAACATGCCTTACCTCATGTAGTAGCCAATGATTTCCATTCTGCAACTTAATCTTGATTCTTCCCTTTCCAACAATCTGACAGGGTTCATTATCTCCCAAATAAACTAGCCCAAAATCCCCTTGGATATAATCAAGAAAATAATTTCTATGGGGCGTAGCATGAAATGAAGCCCCTGAATCTAACACCCAAGAATCATCAGTGTTGTCAAGAGAAAGAATCAAATCATCCTCATCGGATTTATTACTTACCACATTTGTCTCTTTATTTCCTTCCTTTTCATCTCCTTCTTTATTTTTCCGAGACCAACAATCTTTTTTTAAATGACCTAGCTTACCATAGTACCAGCAATCCCTCTTGTCTCTAGATTGGGACCTTCTGTACCTTGATTTTCCTCATGACTTCCCACGGCTTCCAAAATTGTTTCTTCTCTCCTTTGTTCTACCCCTACTTTTTGCATTCAAAACACTTCTTGATGTGGATGTTCCACCTGAGCTTTTCCTACGAATTTCCTTGCTCAAAATAACACCAACAACATCATCAAAATTCAATGTGTTCAAACCAGAAACAGAATTGCTAACAGCCATTACCAAGCTATTCCAGCTTTCAGGCAAAGAACACAGAATCAAAAGAGCCCTAACTTCTTCATCAAAGTTTACTTTTATAAAAGTTAATTGACTGGTAACTATATTAAACTCATTTAAATGATCAGTAACTGACCCACCTTCTACCATTTTCATATTAAATAAACGCTTCATAAGAAATACCTTATTCGAAGCGGAAGCCTTTTCATATAACTTCACTAGGGTTTCCATCAACTCTTGAGTAGTCTTTGTTGTTGTAATATTGAACACTACCGATTGTGCCAAGCATAAACAAATACTACCAAGTGCCTTTCTGTCCAAAATATCACAGTCCTCATCTGACATTGTTGTGGGTTTCTTGGTTTTCCCTTCCAATGGCCGCCATAAATCCTTCTGATAGAGATAGTCCTCCATCTACATCTTCCATAACTGATAGTTCTGCCCATTGAACTTCTCAACCTTCAACTTACCCTCGTCTTCCATTTCTCCCACTTAACCATGAGACTCCCACTCAACCGTGAGACTTTCCTGCAAACGATAATCGAAAACAACCCACTCTGATACCACTTGTTAAGTTTTGAAGGCAGATATCTAAAAGCTAAATGCAGATATTATCAAATAGACCAAGAAATAAAACACACACAAAAAATAACACAGAGAATTTAATGTGGTTCACCCAATATGGGCTACATCCACCAAATCGCAGCCATCCAATGATTTTATTATCTAGTGTAAAACCCTATTACAATATCGTGAATAATCGCCTTTTTCTTATCATACTGTAACTCTATTACAAACCCCTTATAACCAACTTTTTAGGAGCTTCAAGATTAGGGTTATACAAAGTTGGGGTTTTCCCCTTTTCGATGATCAGTCACCACATACCAACACATATTTCAAAATCCATGTAACATGTTCAGTTATTACCAATCGACATTTGAAGATGAAGTTCCAAACTGCAAACCCACTTCTTGGGTTTGCAATTATTAGGATGCTTAACTTCCAAAGTATCCAAATACTTATCTCTCAACAGATTACACTATTGGACCTCTTCGTTACTGAAAATCTCCCATACCAACTTCGCACCCAAAGTCTTATTGAGGAGGTTTATATTTTTCATGCCAGAACCACCTTCCTCCTTTTCCAACTCCACTGTGCTCCAAGCTAATAATGGGATGCACTTTCGATCATTGGATCCATCCCACATAAATTTTCATTGAATGCCCCCTTATTTTTTTGCAATTTTTTGATGTAATTTCAATACAGTACATCATATAAATCGAAATTGTTTCCAAAACATCTTTTAGCTTGGTTATTCATCTTGCCAAAGTGAGCCACTTACCATGCTAGCTATCCACCCTCAACTTTCATTTTTTCATCATTTCTTCCCAAAGCCCACCTTTAACTACTCCATAGAATAAAGGGATCCCCAAGTACTTAGTAGGCAAGTTCGCAGTCTAAAACCCGAGTAGATTTATTTCCCTTTGTTGAAAGCGCTTCAGTGAATTGAAGAAGAATATATTTGATTTCTCCTTACTGACTAACTATCTTGCTTCAATACTAAAAAAATCTATTGTTTTCTTGATGCTTTCAAGATCAAGATTATTAGGCTTACCATAAAGCAATGTATAATCGGCAAAAAGTTGAAGGGTAAAAGGGTTTAGAGATTGGGTGATCGAAATACCTTTCCACAAGCCGCCTTGTTAGACTTTATTTATGTTCTTGCTTAGGGAGTCTGCCATTATCACGAACAAAAAGGGTGACAATGGATCGCCTTTCCTTAGTCCCCTTGTTTCTTGAAAGAATCCATAGGGCACACCATTAATAACAACCGAATATATGGGTGACGAGATACATCCAAAAACCCAACTCATCCATTTGATCCCAAAACCAAACTTTTCCATTTCCTTCATCAATAAATTCCACCGCACTCTATCGTAGGCTTTGCTTAGATCAATTTTGACAATCATCCCTGGTTTGTTCAATTTCTTCAAAGAATGAATGATCTCGTATGCTACAATGATACCATCAGTTATATGTCATCCTGGGACAAACCCGCTTTGTTGCAAAGAGATAATATTTGTTAGAAGCTTCTTTAACCTGTTTGTCATCACTTTTGAATACAACCATTCCTTCTTGATTCCTCCACTACCTTCCACAGATCCATGCCAATAAAATCCCAAGTAGTCTAATAGAAGAGCACCAAGAACCCATACAGGCCAAGTGCCTTGTCTGGTTCTAATTGGAAAGTCACCTCCTTCGCTTCTTCCAAAGTGACCAAGGCCACCAGCATTTCATTATCATCTTCATCTACTTGAGGAGCTATGTCATTTAAAATACTGCATTTTATATTCTCCACTTCACCTACACCTCCCAGCAACACTTAGAAATATTGTACACCTAATTTTGCGATTACCGCTTCATTTGTTTGTGGGCCTTTCGCTATCAAAATTTCCTCTATTTTGTTCCAGCTACATCTCAACTTTGTTGAATTGTAAAAGTATTTAGTATTTGAATCACCTTCTGCGAGCTAGGTTTCTCGTGATTTTGTTCTCCAATAGCTTTCTTCTCATGCTAGGACCTCATTATATTCTGCCATTAGCTTCTTTTCTTTATCATACTCCACAAAATTCATACTATTTTTCAACACAGTCTCGCCTAGGTCTTCCAATTCACCTTCAAGCCTTTCCTTCTCCTCAAAAATATTTTTGAAACACACTTTGTTCCATTCCTTTAGGTGACTTTTTATTCGTTGCAGTTTCTTCTGAAAAATAAACATCCTGGTTCTTTTTATTTGTATGGGTTCCATCCACCACGCTTTCATTAATTCCACAAAAATTTCACATCTTAGCCACATCCTCTCAAATTAAAAATGACCTCTTGCCTAATTTTGACCTTTATTAACACTCAATTCCATCGGAAAGTGATCAGAGATCGAAATTGTCCAAATCACTACTTTTGGTAAAAGAGGTTCCTTTATCTAGTTCACAGATAGCAAGAACCGATCTAACCATTCTACAATATTTGAAAATCCCTACCTTCTATTGTTCCAGGTATAAGTACCATTAGATGCTTTAATATCAATTAGATTATTTTGTTCAATGAAATTTTCAAAATCCTGCTGTGACTGAGAAGTATTTCTTATGCCACCAGTTTTCTCATGTATATTTTCTATAGCGTTAAAGTCCCCCCCTAAAATTATTTTTCCTTGTGTGTTTTTCATATTTTTGCTTCTTTTTTTCCCACCAAATTCTTTTGTCCTCTAATTTTATAGGCCCATAAATGTTATAAAAGCACATATTCATTTATCAAAGAGAGCATTTGTATACTTACCTCCATCCAGTTGGGTTTTGAATCCAAAAGAAAAAAAATTGATCTAGAAGGTCTCCATAACACCCCCAATCCACTAGAAGTGCCTATAGTATCCACAAAGATACCTTCCCAGTCTTTACAGTACTTGTAGAATTGGTTGGTCTCTTCACTGGATAACTTTGTTTCTTGCAGTAAAACTATATCTACATATTTGATTTCAAGTTGGCCTTTTACCAACCTCATTTTGTTATGGGTGCTTATGCCCCTAACATTCCATATTAAAATCTTAATCTCCTATCAAGGGAGGAGTTACCCCATAGGATCTCAACATATATGTCTTTATTGAATTTTGTTCCTCATTCAATGCCTCCTCTTTGCGCTTCTATTTGTTTGTTTTTTGGACAACCTTTGAACCCGAGACCACCATCGGTTTTTCTGCACTCTGTGATATTGTTCTTGGTGTCACAATTTCTAGATCAACCTCCAAATCTTCACCCATGATTTTACCTTCTTCCACTTCCTCGTCCTTTATTACATTTATCTGAGTTTCTTCCACCATTGAGAGCATTTTAGTTTCCTACAAAGAGGCTTCCTCAAGTGGCGGCATTTCTTGACAGTTATTAACGGTTTCTAAAAAGACAACCTTGTGAGATTTCCATGGTAAAGCCAGCCAATCTTTCGGGCTTTCTAGAATTGACACTGTTTCATTGATTTTTTCATCATTATGTTCAATATTGTGTTCATCCTCCTTTTGTTTTGCTTGTCACACATCTTTCTTCTTTGGTGGGTATCTATTGCAATCTGGTTCAAAACTATTGTGACGTCTAATTTCAAACAAAAGTATTTTTTACTTTTTGTCTCTATATTTTGACACCATTTTGTGCCCCTTACATGTAGTTTTATTTTATCAGGAATTTCTCTTATTTTTATTACCCTTATGTGTGCATAAATCAGCGATTCGCTATCTCTTAAATCCACCTCCAAATTCTTCCCTATAGAGTTTCCTATCTTGGTTAGGCAACTGTTTGACCAGTATTCAAATGGTAAGTTATACATTCTCACCCAGACTGGTCCTTGCTTTGGTGAAAATTTCAAGGGATCAAAATTCCTCTCCCATTGTTGCAAGTAAAGATAGCAGTTTCCATGCTTCCATTCATCAATTGAAAACATTTCCTCCCTCATTGTTTTTGTTGCGAATACTGCTACAAAGAATCCTTTTGGCATGAAATTGATGATCGGATCATACTTCCAATTTTTGTACACCCATTCAGCAATCATCTTCCTTGGAAATCTCTTTCCCAGAAACTAGAAAATAATCACTTTTTCTTCAAGGTTCCTTGCATCTATCTCAACAACATCTGAAAAATCTACTATTGGAATTTCTTCCTTTGTATCGACAGTATCATTCTCTATTGATATTTCACCCTCCTTATACTTCTGGTCTGAAACTCCAGTTCCTTTGGTTTTCTGCAGATCTTCGCCATCCTCCTATGTGCCTTCCATTTATAATTAGTTTTTATTAAAGTAATAAATAATAAATTTTGTATAAATTTATAAATAATATAAATTTATGTATTATAGAATTTAAATTAAAACATTATAAAAATTCTTCAAATAATTAAATAATAGAAAATATAATTAAAAAAATAAAAACAAACTAATAAGTAGGATAAATGATGCCATAATATTAAAACCTAAATGTGCTCATTATTAGGATCTTTGTTGTAATTTTCATTTTAATAAACATACTCTTAAACCCTCACCGAAACCATATTTTCACACTATGACAAAAAACAACCAAAAAAGTGGTGGAAAATGAGATTTGAACAACCAAAAACTGGCGAAAAATGATGAACGATTGAGATTCATTTAACAGCGTTGAAAGTAAATTTCATGTCCATTTTAAAATGGGTACCTAATTTTCTACATTCATTTTGGCAGCAGATACTTAAAATATATTATCTATGCCCTAATTTTTTTTTGACGCATATTATTTTACTAGGCGAACTCAATAGAAACCCTATTTTCAATCTATGTTGTCCTAAATTTTCATTTCATTTCCCTCTAATTGAACAAATATATGAGCTATTGTCCTAATCATTTTTTTAATTTTTGCAGGATGAAAGGAGATAGGTGGTACAAGGGAGAGAGAGATTTATGGCTGCAATTTCCACGATTTTCTCTAGCTGCACAAGAAGAATGGGGGTTTGTGTTTCTTTCTTTGTTCTTTACTTATAACAGTTTCACTGTATGCAGCAGAAGGAAGGATATTTCATCGTCAGAAGGAGGCCGCTCTATGTATTGAATTTGTCTAGATATAAGAATATATTTCTTGCAGCTTATTTTATTGTTTTTACATAAACTTGTCCTCTGCATTCACCAAATAAACCTAATTATTATTATTTTTGAAACTTAAATATTTTGAGACATAGATTCAAGTTTGCAAGTAGAAATAGTTTTACAAGGACATGTGCATGACCCTATGCCCATTTTAAAGTTTCAAGAGGGTAAGTTTTTGTGTTTAGATCTAAAAACAATCACAATTTAATTAATTAATTTTTTTTTCTTCTAAATCTAAATTTACATCTATAGATCTGAATGGTATTATTTTTCTACAAAATTACTTTTATGCAGACCTATATTCTTCATGTAAATCTATTTATAAAATCAATTTCATAAATATTATTGGTTATGTTTTAGGGATGATGATTTTGTAGATTTTTGAGTTTTATATTTCCTTGTATCTAATGTGTAAGCAGCAAATTAAATGAGTTAATTTTTGTAAAAATAATTATAGTGTGAAGCAACAACGCTTAAAACCCTCTAGTGCTTTTGTTACAGGGAAAATATGATTTACGACCACTTCAACAAATTGACCATTCATCAGATTTCTCTTTCAAAATCTCAATGGTTGGAAGTAAGATTAAAATATCAACGATCATTGCAGATTTAACCATTTTCATCTTAATTTCATTAGTTTCCTTAATGTAACCATGTTATTTTTTTGTGAAACAAAATTGGAAGCCACATAAGCATTTCCTTTATGAACAGACACAAAGCAAGGATAAAATGAAAAACTAGTGCCTTAATCTACCATACAACAAGTAGAACTGACCATCCAGCTTCCTTTAAAATGTAGGAATAGAGACCTGAAAGAATTAATTCATAAATGACTAAATAAATGACTACCATGACTAAATAAATAACTAAACCACCACTGAATAAATGACTAAACCATGACTAAATAAATGACTACCATGACTAAATAATTGACTACAATGACTAAATAAATGACTACCATGAATAAATGATAGAAATTAATGATTACAATGACTAAATAAATGAGTACCATGACTAAATAAATTACCATTTAACAACCAATAAATGACTAAAAATGGTTGTCATGAATTTGGTCACATTATAAATGACTGGAAATAATCTACTAATGGTCATGTGACCAAGCTAATGGTCACATGACCAATTTTTAGTAGTTTTTTAGCCATTTATTGTTGTTTTTCTACTAGTGCAATGAAGCCCAGAAAGAAAGAATTGCTCAACTCCATTCTTTAGACGAGATGCATCAGGAGGCCCTTCTTTATGCAGAAGTGGTACAAAAGTAGAGGGCACAATGGCATGACCGCTTCATTTGATCATGAAAATTCCAACCTAGAAACTAGGTGTTGCTTTGTGACTCTCAATTATATAACTTTAGGGGGAAATTTCACACTCGATGGCTTGGTCCCTATGAGATTGAGGTTGTCTATGATAATGGTTTTGTTAAGTTGTACACTATGGATTCATAGTGTATGGCTCTTCTTGTCAATAGGCACAGTTTGAAACATTACAAATGACCCCTTTCAAAAGAAACTTTTTCTTGTACTATGATGAAGGAACTAACTCTTGTTCCTGTCACTTCTTCAGAATAACGATAAAAGAAAATGTACTAAAAGATCCAAAAATGAAAACCTTCGGGAATTGTTGGCCAATTAATGCTTCAAAACTGATTTTCGGGAGGTATTAACTGCTAAATAAACTTAGAGGTGAAAACCGATTTTTCAATGCCTCTAGGCGGTGATAAAATGAAAACCGAGATACCGACACTCTATCATTGATAAAAAAAATTGCAATTTGTTCTTCCTATCACCAGGATTCCAAGAACTTTAGCCCCTACAGATTTTCTCTTCCGCTATCCATTTTGTGGTGCAACAGGTGTCGATTGGCTCTTCCAGCCTTTTGGGATGTCTTTGCATCCTCATGGTGCTATTTTTCTTTTTTTCCTTGGGTTGGTTGATTGTTTGGTCCCTTGGTCTTCAAATTTCATGACTCCTCTTTGCCTACATTTTTCAATCCTCTGAGTTGTCTTTATGTGCTAGGAACATTTGTGTCACTTCTATGACAGTGTTGAGGTACTTTTTTCTGCAAAGGTTTCCATACTTGGTGCTATCATTTCTTGTTCCATGAATTTTGTACATGTCTCGATACTGCTATGCTATCTCTCATTCACTCATGTCATCATCTTGTGTCCTTTTGAATTCGAGATGGGATTGGTTTTATTGTTTTTCTTGCAAGGTCAATTCCTCTCGTGCCATTTTGCATTTTTTCCCCACTTCTAAATTTGACGTACTATTCTATTGCATGCCTTCTCTCCATGTCATCCTTTCATGTCCCATTAGCCCTTTTCATCCATTTTTCCCACACTCTATTTTCATTACCACATCATCCTTCTCTTTCTCTTTTTGTTTCTTCCCATCCCATCACCACTGCTGATATCTTTTTTCACTCATGCTATTAATTCTCCAAGGATCCTGTATTTATGCTTGATCATTCACCGTACTCCAACATTGGATCTCTCACACGGCCCGATCTCCATTTTTCCTTCGATAATTGGTAATATGGTAGGTTTTATATTCTTTTTCAATTTATTAGTTATATTTGTTTTCCAAGACGACTAGTGACTTGTCTTGTGGATGGGTTTGACCTTTAGTTGAGGGGAGGTTAAATTTGGCATATTCCTCATAGCTATCTGTGGTATGATTACTTGGGTAGGGCATTTTATTTCCCAATTTATCTATCATTTCTAATACACTAACTGTACTATTACTCCTCTATTTTCACTTTTCATTTCCTCATATTGCATTCCATTTTACCATTAACCGTTTTACCCTTTAATGTTTCCATCTTCCCATTTTTAGCATTTTTGTGTTGGTGATTTTGGTCTTATAGTTTTCTTATAGTGTCAACCATGGAACAAGAACATCGAAACCATTATGATACCACCTCCATGACATGTCTTTGAGTTACAGAGGAGGCCTATAAAATCTTCAAGCAAGGATAATGAGATTAATACTTCAAAATATTGTGTGGGTTTGACAATAATATAGCCAATGATTTTACACTAAGTTTTCACAAGAATCAAGTGAGTCTCAGGGGATTGGAGTTATGTTTAATAGTTGAGACAATTGTGAATGTCATTGGGCTTCCATTATTTGGGGATCATTACTTTCTTGACAATTCTTCCAAATTTATAGATTTACGGCCCCTAAGAAAGCAATTCTTACAGTGAGGTAAGTCTGTTGAGTATGTAAATGGTCAAGGGACTAATTTGGCCTCACTTCCTCACCCATGGAATGATGTTTCTAGGTATGTCATGTGGTATGTCACTTGTAAAGGAAGGTATGTATATGTCTATGCATGACATTTTCGCCTCTTGTTGCATTTGTGAAAAGGTCTGCTTGTGAATGTCCCATATTTCCTTTTCTATTCATTGCAAAAAATGAGTAGGGTTGTTCAAAATGGGAAGCAATATTCGTTAGCCCATCATGGGTTAATTTGATTATTAATTATATGGGAATTGAAATTGTTGTCTCCTCCTAGTGGCTAGGATAGTTTTATTAGTTTGGGGGAGCAGAATTCAGAACAAGAAGAGAATCCTAAAGAGGAAGAGACTCATGAGGATGAGGGGAGCCCTACAACTCCAAGCCCCACTCACATTGAAGAAAAAACCCCTGAAACACCTTATACCTCTCGCTCAAGCAGGAAAAGGAAGCTTAGTAAAGAAACCCTAGTTACCACTAGTTCAAGCCCTGAACGTAGGTCTAGCAGAAGACTTTCAACTAAACAAGATTCAAACCCCCAATTGTTGAAAAAGACTCCAACGCATAAGAATGATAAAGGGGATATGGATAAATTAAAGGGATTGGACCAAGTTGTAAGTGATATTATAGAACCAGACAACCAAAAAGACCCTGATTTTGATTTAAAGGGCTTAGCTACATTTTTTAAGAAAAAGGGGAAAGTCAGTATGGAGTGTGGACGGTCTGAAAGAAGAAACAAAAAGGAGTAGCATGGAAAACTTATTTGATGAATATGTTGATACCCTTGCTGCTCATGATTGTCTATGCGAGGCAAAGGTGGAAATTTTTGTGATATATGAAGAGGATGAAGTTGTATATGATGATGAAATAGGGGGTTCATTTTGGAATGATCAAGTAGTGCATTATGGAAAATATATGGATCTTGAGTCAACATTATTACCCATTGATAACACTGAAGAGCTTGTTGATTCATATGACAATAAAGTTTAAGATTGTGGACTAGAGAAGTTCTTGATCCATGTGTGGGGCAACCAAGAAATGAAAATAATGGTGAATCTCATGTTGGTGAGTATGAATTTGAGTACAATTTCTTTTTGTTTGATGTTCCTTGTGTGAACATTCACAGGTTTTCATCCCTTGAGAAAAACATTCATGTGAAATAAAATGAAGATTCTAGTTCTATTGTTAACAATGAATTTTCAGTTAGCCATGAGTCTTTCACTTTTGGGTCAGCACACATATCAGTTGATATTGCACATGAGGTTTTCAATACACATGAGTGTCTTTTTGTTGCCCCTGTTGATGTTGAATTGCTTGAACCTACCCTTGAGGTATTTTACATTGAGTTGAACGATGATGTGGAGAGTGAATCAAAACATGTTATTGAACGTAAGATGAGTGTATTTACTCATTTATTGGATGTTAATGATACATATGATCCCCATCTCTATGATATCAAGGTATGTTTTGATATACTGCAACCGAAATGTCAAAGAATGTGCCCATGTTGCAGTGATCAATATAAGGATGCTCCAACATATGCATCTTTTATTTTTGAAATATTTGATGATGATTTACATGGCACACAACAAGTTGTTTATGAGAGTATCCAGTTTGATATGCAAACTAGTTCTAATTTTGATGTCAAAGATCAAATGGACTATGAAGGCTTCTATTTCTCAGCTCATGTGATGGAGCATCTAGTGGAACATGAAAGTGAGATGGCCAAAGTAAAATGTCCCAATGATTATGAATTTTAGTTAGTGTCTAATTGCAGGTTGCAAAGTGACAGAATTGGTGAAATTGGGAAGCACAGTGATATTGTGGGACATGTCAGTGACAGAGCTATTTTGTGGGCAATTCACGATAGTGTTTTCAAACTTGGCCTGCTACAAATAGTTGAGAATAGAATTTTTGACAGGGAGAAATATTGGTACTTCATTTTTGGGGGCCTGGGGCCACCAAATGAGGTTTGAAGAATGAATTCCAATGCAGCATAATGGAATGGTTCTAGAGTGGCCAATGGATTTGGCACTTGGTCTACTCCCCAGAGATCTAGATTCTCGCCATACCCACCAGGGGTATGCATCCCTGAGCTGGAGCCACTGATAGAGCTTACAAATTTTGGTTGGTTCCGTGAGAAAATTTGTCAAATTGTCACCCTTATGTTTAGTGATCATATGTTACGGTTTAGGGGTTTATTACCCGTGTTGAAATTTTCACATATGTTGAACCCTTATGTTATATTTCCATGTTGACGTATTGTACCAGGTCACCAGTCATCCTAGTCATGACTTATGGCATCATGTTGATTTTTTTTACCAATCCCCTTTACTTCGCCCATCGATCTCTTCCATGTGGGACTTAATTTTAATCCTCGGTTAATGTCGGGTTGATAAATTTTTAGAACCTTAGACTTGTGTCTAAGTTTCATGCCTTAAGGGTTGTGCCTTGTCTACCTAGTCAGTCCCCTTTTTATAACTAACATTTGTTGCATGTATAGACTTGTGGATCGTCAGATCATTGGATTTGATCCTGACCATTCCCCGCTAGCCTCGCAAGGATTTCCAATGATGTCACAAATGAATGGCGAGTTGTGCAAGATTTTGCCACATGTCGCATACGGTAGTTGGGCCCAACCCTTGTTCGCCAATAGTTTAATAAAAGTTTTTCTAATCAATGGTCTTCATGTGATTGTGAAGATTAATCATGATCATTCCTCACCAACCGCGCATGATTCAAATAATAGTTTTGAATATTTTGTGAGGTGTGCGGGTGAGTGACATGTGGAGCCGCTTGTTGACATAAGGAGGTTGGTCGAGGCTCATGAATGAATTGCATGTATTTTGACTGGGGATTGTATCATTAGTTGATGGGCCTACCATGTGACAACATGGAATTTTAAAATATGTTTGACTCAATCTAAGTCATTCAACATGCCAACTTGTAGGTGCATCAACAGCATAAATTCAAAATGTTGAACCAACCATGTGATTACTATTTCAATTCTACAAATGGAAAACATTAATGGCACAAGATTTTTGATGGATATCAACCTGATCTCCATCTGTGCGAGTGGTTATCTCTTGGAAATCATGATGAATTGTACACCGATTTCCATGAACTTGGAAATTAACAATGGTGAAATTGACGTCGGCAAATAATCTTTCGCTCACTCATACTATAGTTGGAGCATTGATAATCACTTCATCAACTGGTTTGATAAATTCTTGTTGGTTATTCATTTGCATCATAGTGATCAAGAGTCTAAATTCCATTGTGCTTCTACATTGAGTGGTTGCTACTTTTGCAAAGGTTTTGGGTTTGTGTGCAAGATGAGCAAGCCAATTGCTTCTATTTTTTCGGTGCGCGGGTCTCTAAGAATGGACACATGAAGATCTCACAAAGAGGTGTGACAATATGAATAGAGTACCCTTCCAGACACTCTTGGCTCCAAGGAAGAAGGCATAAGGTCTCTCCTAAGTGTTATTAGATGCAGTTCTTGGCTCAAGGGTCGAGTTGCAAAAGTTGAGGTGATGAGCCATGGAAAGGAAAAGAGGTCATTGGAGCATGGAGGAGGATCAAAGGTCAAGCTAAGGTACAGTCAAGGCTCTCTGGGGTAGCATAATTCACCCATTGATGTCTCTAGCAGCTCTAGTAGCAATGGTTCCAAGACCGATTCTAATTATCGTTGTTACCTCATGGCTTTGACTAAAGTGGTTGATGTAGATGAAGGGATCCTCATGGTTTCCCCAATTACCATAGTGGCATTGTGTCTTATTTCTAGTTTTGGTGCTGGGAGAGGTGTTGATGAGGATAAGGTGGTGTTTTCACCTCCCACTGAGGCGAAAACATGAAGTGATCATCTGTATTGCGGCTGTGGTGTTGCTTCGAGTTCTAGTTGATATGGTTTTTTGGGTTCTCTAATTTTATTCGAGTGTTGTTGTTGTTTCTTCTCGGGTGTGGCATGGACATTAACGTCAAGGCCTTAATGGAAATTTTTGGTGTGAATAAATAGTGACACCGACTGGTTATGAAGGTTGTAACTATTTTGGTTCCCTTATGTGGTAAAATGATTGCATCCAACAGCCAAGGAATTTCCAAATGCAGATAAAATTCTTTTGAAATGAAAAATTGAATGAAATGTAATTGCAATTAAGCCTAAATCTTGTCGCTCTCTTATGTTATAAAAGAGATCTCAAGGCTCATTGCAGGGGTCATATTTTTGAATCATGAAGGTCTAGGTGGTGTATACTAAGTGCATATAATGTAGAATTTGGGATGAATTAGTTGGTGAATTGTTTTGGGTAGGGTATGTATATGAGATAGTCTTAGTGGGTCTTATGTAATTACTGATGTCGAAAGAAATCTAAAAACTTTAAGGAAATTGCTCTCCTATGTATGTTGTGACAGATTATGAATGAAATTATCAAGGGTATTTTTGTTTGTCTAAAATAGTTCAGTTGAATGTATGATTCTATTTCTTTCTTCAACTTAATGAGTTACTCAAATGTATGATTCTATTTCTTTCTTTAACTTAATGAGTTAATCAAATGCTTGAGAAAGGATTATAAATATGTGATTATGTGCTAAGGATTTGATAAGCAGTGTTGCTTTGAATACTATGATGTATTATGATGTAATGCATTGTAAGAAGCATTCACTAATGTCAGGACTGAATATTATGTTTGACTGAATATTTTATATGCGACTCCTACCCAATTTGATAAGGCACTTGCTAGTTCATTTGGAATTATTTTTAAATAGTTAAAATCAGAAAGCACCTATATGTGGATTCAAGGTTAGAACATTACCTAATTCAAATTTTATCGATTTTGAGGTGCAAGTCTAATAAATTGTCTATATTCCTAGAAAATATATGGTCATTTATGTGAAGGTCGGCCAAACCTTTGATAAATCTTGTAGGTCTACAAGTTAGTAGGAATTTATTTGTTTGAAGTGTTCTTGTGACAGTGGGTATCAAATGAACACAAATAGGAACACCCTCCTTGGCATCAGATAGCCTAAAGAGTAGGGGAAAATCCCTGAGAAGCTTTACCTTTCAGTTGGCCACTAGCTTTGATAATTCTTGAATATAGAGATTGGCTACCTCTTAGAGAGTTTCAAAGCTTAGCTAGAAAAAACACCAACAGATTGGCGACTCTGCTGGGGAGAACTTCTGAGAAATTTAAAGAATAAGGAATCCCAAGCACAGATGGTAGTATCACAAAGTCAATCATTGGGTGAATTTGAACATTTGGTTTAGATGTTTAAAAGTTTTGGACTTGGAAAAGGTTTTGTTGCAGCGAACATTCAAAGAATTTGTGAGTGACTCCGCTATTTGAGAAGACCCATAATGTTTTTTACTCTTGAGAGAACTTCATGTTTCTTTGAAGTTCGATCCTCTGTAAAGGAGATGGCGACTTTGTCTAAAGAACCAGTTGAGTTGTGAAGAAGATTTCCAGATTTAAAAAATTTGCAATTAGGAAGAAAGGTTAACAGTTGTTGCAAAGTTTTTAGGTATTCTCATAAATCTAAAGAAAGCATTATTCTATTTGCAACAAGTTTATGGGAAATACCAAAAGCTTGAGATGATAAATGGTTCCCTATTAGATGAAATTGCATCAAGAAAGGGAATTTTACTAGTTCTTTTCATACTGCTAATTGTGTAATGTGTAATATTTGTAAATATTTGAGAAGTATGATATACTTTTGAATTCTACCTTTTTGAGGATTTCCCTGTGAAATATCAAGTAAAAGTATGCGGGGCAAACGGTTTTCACCAAGCCCTCCAAGGGATTTTTCTATTGAAAGGTAAATTCCATTGTCCTTTAGTGGTATTAAAGGTTTCCTAAACCTAATTCCTAAAAAATTTAGGAAATATTTTCCCAAATTCACAGGGTAGAGTTCCAAATCACCCTTAAAATTTTGCAAACATTCATAGACGTGATGGGGGATTATGAGGTAAATCATGAGGATGTTGTCATGAAACTTTTTGTTCAATATTTGAAGGATTATGCAAGGGATTGGTTCTCATATTTACTGACATATTCTATAGCTTGATGGAATCAGTTTATGACAGCCTTTGTTGAACAATTTGGTGAAAGGGTAAATCCAAGTGTGATAAGAAAATATTTTTTGGAAATCGATAGAGATGAAGATGAGTTGGTCCCTGTTTTCAACCTTTGCTTTGCAAATGCAATAAGGGAAATTGTAGAAAGTATGAGACCAAATGATGTTGACTTTTTGGTTGTGTACTTAGGTGCATTTGATAAAAATATGAGCTATATGTTGAGGGATAAAGAGACTGCAACATTACATTAGGCATATCATACTGCCATGGATATTGAGAACAATTTGAAGTACTCAATGATGAAAGGGCATTTGGCTGCAAGTGTTGGTTATTCCAGCACACCATATACAAATGGAATTCAAGGACCAGTTAATGGAAATGATTGTCAAGATGACAATGCTTCTGTTGTTAGGATTTCTCCATCATCATAGTATGAAGATCATAGTGAGCTCCAAGTTGAGCATCAACAAAGTTTGGGCCATATTGATCAAAAGTCTTGTGTGCAAGAATTGTATGAAATAAGGAGACACAAGGGAGAATCACCATATAAATTGTTTTTTATATTTTTGGATGCTTTGATAGAACTCCCTAAATATTTTAGACCAAAGGATTATGTCTACATTGATTTATTCTATGAGATTTATGATTATGGGTTGAATACATTTCCAAAAGAATTGAAGCCCCATAGTTTTGACCAAGTACCTAATTGGATAAAGATTGTAGAATTAGCCAAATGTGGTTATGCACAAAATGTGGATTCTCAAAAAAGAAACATTAGTTTTCCTCTTGAAAAGAATCAATAACAATGCAAACAAGTGAAAATAATATGTTAGAAGATGAGCATTGTAGTCAACTCACAAACAACACATATACTAAGCAACATGACAGTGATCAAGAAAAGGATAATGGGATGATAATAAAGTAACTATGCAAGAATACTTCTCTTGTGTTATCTCAGATGATGGAGAAGTGAATGAGATACATAATTCTATTCCATGTCATGTTGTGATTAGAAATTATGATGCATGTATTGCTCATATTTCATTACAAACCAATGATTATGATCTTGAAAATACAACCTGAAGCATTCACTCTAAAGGTTTTGAACATGATTTATGTAGTAATGTTTTTTCTTGTGATGAAAATCATAATGAGGTTTATATTTCTGATTGCTTTTCTGAGGATGGTATGGAAGCATATTCCTCACTTGAAAAATGCAATGATATGGATGCTCATGATGTTACTTGTCCACAAGTGAAGGAAAAAATTGCAAGTGGTAAATACTTGGAGTATAATTCAAGTTGTCCATCAATGGAGCATGATGATTGTGTTAGTGATGAGGATTTTGAAGGTAGGGATATGTATGTTCAGAATGTTCATCTTGAGCATAATGCTAAATATGATAAACATGTTAATGAATATTTTGATACCCTTGTTGCTCATGATTTTCTATGTGAGACAAAGGTGGAGATGTTTGTGATATATGAAGAGGATGAAGTTGTATATGATGATGAAATAGGGGGTTCATTTTGGAATGATCAAGTAGTACATTGTGGAAAATATATGGATCTTGAGTCAACATTATTACCCATTGATAACACTGAAGAGCTTATTGATTCATATGACAATAAAGTTTCAAATTGTGTTGATACTGGAGAAGTTCTTGATCCGTGTGTGGGGCAACCAAGAAATGAAAATAATGGTGAATCTCATGTTGGTGAGTATGAATCTGAGTACAATTTCTTTTTGTTTGATGTTCCTTGTGTGAATATTGATAGGTTTTCATCCCTTGAGAAAAACATTCATGTGAAAGAAAATGAAGATTCTAGTTCTATTACTAACGAGGAGTTTTTAGTTAGTCATGAGTCTTTCACTTTTGGGTCAGCACACATATCAGCTGATATTGCACATGAGGTTATCAATGCACATGAGTGTCTTTTTGTTGCCCCTGTTGATATTGAATTTCTTGAACCTACCCTTGAGGTATTTTGCATTGAGTTGAACGATGATGTGGAGAGTGAATCAAAACATGTTATTGAACCTAAGATGAGTGCATTTACTCATTTCTTGGATGTTAATGATGCATATGATCCCCATCTCTATGATATCAAGGTCTGTTTTGATATACTTGAATTGAAATGTCAAAGAATGTGCCCATGTTGCAGTGGTCAATATAAAGATGCTCCAGCATATGCATCTTTTATTTTCAAAATATTTGATGATGATTTGTATGACACACAAAAAGTTGTTTATGAGAGTTTTCAGTTTGATATGCAAATTGATTCTAATTTTGATGTCAAAGATCAAATGGACTATGAAGGCTTCTATTTCTCAACTCATGTGACTGAGCATCTAGTGGAACATGAAAGTGAGCTAGCCAAAGTAAAATGTCACAATGATTATGAATTTCAGTTAGTGTCTAATTGCAGGTTGCAGAGTGACAAAATTGGTGAAATTGGGAAGCACAGTGATATTGTGGGGCATGTCAGCGACCGAGATAGTTTGTGGGTAGTTCATGACAGTTTTTTCAGACTTTGCCTACTATAAATAGTTGAGAATAGAGTTTTTGACAAGGGTAAATATTGGTACTTCATTTTTGGGGGCCTGGGGCCACCAAATGAGGTGTGAAGAATGAGTTCCAATGCAGCATAATGGAATGGTTCTAGAGTTCCCAATGGATTTGGCACTTGTTCTACTCCTCAAAGATCTAGATTCTCACCATACCCACTAGGGGTATGCATCTCTGAGCTAGAGCCACTGATAGAGCTTGCAAATTTTGGTTGGTTCCATGAGAAAATTTGTCAAATTGTCACCCTTATGTTTAGTGGTCATATGTTAGGGTTTAGGGGTTTATTACCCTTGTTAAAATTTTCACATATGTTGAACCCTTACATTATATTTCCATGTTGACCTATTGTACCAGGTCACCGGTCATCCTAGTCGTGACTTATGGCATCATGTCCCTTATTTTTAATAGCCCCCTTTACATAGCCCGTCAGTCTCTTCCATGTTCGGACTTACTTTTAATCCTTGCTTAATGTCGGGTTGATAAATTTTTAGAGCCTTAGACTTACGTCTAATTGTCATGCCTTAAGGGTTGTGCTCCATCTGCCTAGTCGGTCCCCTTTTTATAACTAACATTTGTTGCATGTACAAACTTATGGATCGTCAGATCGGTGGATTTGATCCTAACCATTCCCCATTGGCCTCGCAAGGATTTTTGATGACATCACAAATGAATGGTGAGTTGTGTGAGATGTTGCCACATGTCAAATACGGTAGTTGGGCCTAGCCCTTGTTCCCCAACAATTTAATAAAGGTTTTCTAATCAATGGTAGTCATGTGATTGTGAAGATTAATTGTGGTCATTCCTCGCCAACCGCGCACGATTAAAATAATAGTTTTGAAGATGTTGTGAGGTGTCTGAGTGAGTGACACATGGAGTCACTTGATGACAGAAGGAGGTTGGTCGGAGCCAGTGAATGACTTGCGTGTATTCTAACTAGGGATTGTATCATTAGATGATGGGTCTGCCATGTGACAAGATGGAATTTTCAAATATGTTTGACTCAATTTGAGCCGTTCAACATGCCAACTCATCTGTGCATCGATGACCTAAATTCAAAATGTTTAACCAACCATGTGATGATTTTTTAAGTTGTGCAAATGGAAAACATTAATGGGAAAAGCTTTTCGATGGATATCAACTTGATCTCCATGCGTGCAAGTAGTTACATCTTGGCAATCATGATGAATTGTATGTTGATTTCCATGAACATGGAAATTAACAATGGTGAAATTAACATCAACAAATAATCATTCACTCACTCGTGTTGTAGTTGGAGTATTGATAATCACTTCATCAATTGGTTCGATAAATTCTTGCTGGTTATTCATTTACATCATAGTGATTAAGATTTTGAATTCCACTGTGCTTCTGCATTGAGTGGTTGTTGCTTTTGCAAAGGTTTTGGGTTTGTGTGCGTGATGAGCAATCCAATTGCTTCTATTTCACCGATGCACGGGCCTGTATGAATGAACACGTGAATATCTCACAAGGAGGTGAGACAATATGAACAGAGTACCCTTCCAAGCACTCTTGGCTCCAAGGAAGAAGGCATAAGTTATCTGTATGGTGTTACTGGATGTAGCTCTCAGCTCAAGGGTTAAGTTGCAGAAGCTGAGGTGACGAGCCATGGAAAGGAAAAGAGGTTTGTGGAGTGTCGAGGAGGATCAAAGGCCAATATAAGGTACACTCAAGGCTCTCTAGGACAACGGAATTCACCCATTGATGTCTCTAGCGGCTCTAGTAGCAATGGTTCTGAGACTGATTCCGATTATCAATGTTACCTCATGGCTTTAACTAAAGTGGTTGATATAGATGAAGGGGTCCTCATGGTTTCCTTAATTACCATGGTGGCACCGTGTGTTGTTTCTATTTTTGGTGTTAGGAGGGGTGTTGATGAGGATAAGGTGGTGTTTTTTCCTCCCACTAAGGAGAAAACATGAAGCGGTCATTTGTATTATGGCCATGGTGCTTCTCTAGGTTCTAGTTGATATGGTTTTCTGGGTTCTCCAATTTTGTTTTGGTGTTGTTGTTGTTTCTTCTTGAGTGTGACGTGGACATTAACAAAAAGGCCTTAATGGAAAGTTTTGGCGTGAAGCGATAGTGACACCGATTGGTTATGAAGGTTGTAATTGTTTGGATTCCCTTATGTGGTAAAATGATTGCATCCAACTGTCAAGAAATTTCCAAATGCAAATAAAATTCTTTTGAAATGAAAATTTGAATGAAATGTAATTGCAATTGGGCCCGAAGCTTGTCGCTCTCTTATGTTATAAAAGAGATCTCAAGGCTCATTGCAGGGGTCATATTTTTGAATCATGAAGGTCTAGGTGGTGTATACTGAGTGCATATAATACATAATTTGGGATGAATTAGCTGGTAAAATTTTTTGGGTAGGGTATGTATATGAGATAGTCTTAATGGGTCTTATGTAATTACTGATATCGAAAGAAATCTACAAAAATTAAGGCAATTTCTCTCATATGTATGTTGTGACAGATTATGAATGAAATTATCAAGGGTATTTTGGTTTGTCTTCAATAGTTCAGTTGAGTGTATGATTCTATTTCTTGCTTTAACTTAATGAGTTAATCAAATGCTTAAGAAAGGATTGTAAATCTATGATAATGTGCTAAGGATCTGATAAGGAGTGTTGCTTTGAATACTGTGAGGTCTTATGATGTAATGCATTTTAAGAAGCATTCACTAATGTCAGGACTGAATATTATGTTTGACTAAATATTTTATATGTTACCCCTACCTAATTTGATAAGGCACTGGCTAGTTCATTTGGAATTCTTTTTAAATAGTTAAAATCAGAAAGCGCCTATATGTGGATTCAAGGTCAAAACATTACCTAATTCAAATTTTATCTGTTCTAAGGTGAAATTATAATATATTGTTTGTATTCCTAGCAAATATACAATCATTTATGTGAAGTTCAACCAAACCTTTGATAAATCTTGTAGGTTTGCAAGTTAGTAGGAATTTATTTGTTTGTTGAAGTGTTCTTGCAATAGTGGGTATCAAATGAACACAAATAGGAACACCCTCCTTGGCCTCACACAGCCTAAAGAGTAGGGGAAATCCCTGAGAATCTTTACCTGTCAGTTGGCCACTAGCTTTGATAATTCTTGAATATAGAGATTAGATACCTCTTAGAGAGTTTCAAAGCTTATCTGGAAAAAACACCAACAAGATACATAGGTAGAACAATTAGATACCATGGGAGGAGACACAAGTTTTGATGAAAATTTAGATGGACAGTAGATCGATGATACTCAAAAGGAAGAACAAGAGGTAAAAGTGCTTGAAGACCCTATTATCACTAATGCAGAAGTTGAACAGTTGGATGGATTGATTAATAGTCTCAAGAAGGAAAAAAATGATGATAGGGGATTTCTCAGTCAAGAAGATCAAGAGGTTGAGGAAGAACTTGAAGAAAAAGAAATATTTTTACAACAAATTTAGGACTTGCAGGACTCAATTGAAAAGCTAAAAAGGGAAAATCAAGAATTGTAGAGTCAACTTCATTAGGTTGAATCTACCTCTCAAGTACAAGGGATTGAAATTCAAAGATTTAAGTTGGATTTGGAACAAGTAATATTTTTTTAAAAACAATACATGCTCATCAAAGATCGTGAGGTGCAAATGGAAGAGTTGAGACAACATTGGTCCTGAGAGATCACCAACACCATTCAAAGACTAACCGAGTTATCTTGGTTTGCAGTTCTTTTCCTTCCTTGCATGGGGACATGCAATATTTCCAGCTGGGGGGAAATGATGGTTGAAACTTAGACCTTATTATTTTAATACTTATCTACCTTTTTCCCTTGTTTATGTTGTCTTGTTCATACTTCCTATCACCTTTTGTTAAAGGAAAATGAGTATATTTAATAAGTTATAAATAATTAAAACTATCCACAATACTAATTATTTGAAGCAGTATTAATCGTTTCATGGTTAATTGACAAGGATAATTGAGGGTACAGGTCCAGCTATTATGAGAACGAGGAAGATGAAATGCTAATGAAGAAATGAGTTGCTTAGGTGGAATGGTTGTTGATGGCATTTTACTCAGATTTCCTTTTTGTTATATTTTTGTTTTTGATAAAGATAAAATTTTGTTTATTGGCTTTAGGTTGATTATCTATTTTTTATTACAAAATTTGGTTTGTTGGCCATAGGCCACTAACAAAACATAACAACTTTTATCAATACATATCTAGTATAAATATGTGTGTAATCCAAAGACTTGATATAGATTTTAATATGAAGTTAGATTGTTGCCTTTGAATCAATATATTCTAGAAATGTTATGGGTATGTGATTGATCTAAAGTAAGAACCGTGTCCATATTGTATCACCAATAAATCAAGGAGGTAGGGCCCACTCTTTACATTGCTTGGTGACTTTTTCTAGTCCAAGTTCAGTGTGGTAAATGTGTGTTATTTGATTTCCAACATTTTCCTTTTAACGGTTATTAAACGCTTAACAGTTTTGGTTTTAATCTGATTGCAATTTGATTTAAAAGTCAACTTCCTTTAATCATCGATTAAAGTGCCTACTCAAGTTCAAGAATTAAATTTTTTATTTGTGCAACTGGGATTTATTGTTATTAATGCCAAATTTATAATGTCATTTTATTTTTTGTTTGTGATAATTTATGTTATAATAGTTCCTAGCACAGTTTTCTGCCAAGAAACAAAAACAACAAAATTAAACTAAATTCTTGATTAGAAGTTTATGTGTGAATTAGTTGCATTCATCCCCACTTGTTTCATTGTTTTCAACCCTTAGGTATACTGTCGCAACATCTTTCACAAGTCTATGATTCTCAGATTGACATCTAGGAAAAATTGAGGAAATCGACACGAAATTCCCAAGGATTTGTCTTCCAACATTTGCCAACTCAAAAGAATCACAAGGAAAATTTGTCTCCATTATCAGTCCATGATTTGTCCAAATAGTATGCTTAGTGATCGTTATATTTCAAATGATAAAATAACTAGGTATTTATATACAATTGTTCTAATTTCCCAAAAATCAGATTCCAAAAGCCAAAAATTGAAATTTGAATTCTAAATGTTAAAATTTTGCCAATAACATATTAAAAATTTATCCCCAACAAGATAGGGGGACTCATACACCCATGGGAATATGGTTCTTAACCCTATCTTCTAGGACATTAAGTGTTGGGATCATAACATTGATTAGTTGCATTTATTCAATACTTGCAATCCTTTGAAAAACAAAAAAAAAAGGCTTTGGAATGCATAATTTTGGAAATTAGGGACTTAATTAGGTCCAATAATTTAGGGGGACCAAAACATAGTGTGAAATTAAAGGGTGGAAATTTTCTACACTACACTATGTGTATATATATATATATATTGATAGATTTGTATGGCTGAAATGAAGAACATATTAAAACTAACAGAGTAATGTATATATTCCTTCTCCTACTATACCAAAATATTGTTAGAATTGACTATGGAGATAACCTGCCAAGATCTTCAAGCCAAATGGAAAGCACAAAGAGAGAATATGAATATGGCAAGAATAAATTGTATTCTTATCAATTATGATTCAATTTTGTGTGTACAATGCAGTAGAGACCCCTTGGTTATATAGCCAAGGTGAGATACAAGATGTCATAAGATTATGACAAGTTTCTTAATCTTATGATATGAGACAACTTATCAGAACTACCTAGGTTACATGTGTTACAAGTCAAAAGGTAAGATAAAAACTAATGACAACTAACACCTTCTAGAAATATTCCTTCCTAGGACCTAAGTAAACTTAACATGTATATATGTATATGTATATGTATATGTATATGTATATGTATATGTATATGTATATATATATGTATATGCATGTCATATTGTTTATGAATGCCAATGCATATATGTTGTATACAATGTGATTATTTCACCCAACCTACTCCAAATGCATAAGATCAAGTGATTTTAGTTCAGATCTTAATGCTTACCAATACTCAAGGAAAATCAATCATTCAAATGTGTCCCACTTTCCCAGCAACACAATACTCAAGGAAATTCAATCATTCATATGTGTCCCATCAATCAAATTCCACTACACAACTATTGGTGCCTTTTCCTCATTTGCCACTTGCAACCACCAAAAAATTATGTAAGGCCACCAAAATTGCCTAGGAAGCAAACAAGGATTGCACACCATGAATACATACAAACTCTGCAATTGAAGGCACCAAAACAAATTTTAAAATTTGAAAAAGCAGTACAGATATTAAAGAATCCATATTAAACTAGCATTGAACATATAAAGAGATTTGCAAATTCAAAAATGCATTGTAACTCTATCTTTTCCAATTTCCATTTACCATGTTTGACTTTGATATTCATATATTTTGTATGCTATGCAAAAAAAATTAACAAACTTGTAACTCGATATTTGGGGTTTCAACCTAATATTGTTTACATTGGGTTTTTATTTTATATTCTTTATGCCTGAGAATGTTAATTTGTTATATGTGATGTTAATTTTCAATTATTTATGTCTATCAATGTCTAGCAATGTCTATTTGTTCTATAGGATTTTATTGTGTAATCCAATCTTAATTTGTTCTTCAATTTCTTCATTTAACTCATATATAGATGTTGGTATATATAATGTAAATGTTCAATTCTTAATGTCTAGCAATGTCGATCTGTTCTATAGGATGTTATTGTGTAATCTAATCTTAATTTGTTCTTCAATTTCTTCATTTAACTCATATATAGATGTTGGTATATATATAATATCTATATGTATTGAAATATAGTTATATTACAGATACATTATTCTTTTTTTAAATTTTGTATTCATTTCAAACATATACATTTGTTGGTATACATTTATAGTTATGTAGGTGAAAGAAAATATAATGATAAATATATATATACATAGATATACATATATATAAATATATATTTATCTATCTAAATCTATATAAATATATCTATATATATATATATAATTATATCTATTTGTATCTTTATATCTATATGTAGATACAAATATAGTTATATGTATTATATTTTCATTAAATATGTGTTTCTTTAAATGTGTTCTTTATTTTAGTCTTATAGAGATAATGGTATATTTGGTCGACACTTGGCCAAATTGTGCCATGTTCACTCTGCTTGAATGGTGTGCAATTTCAATCCATGTTTGGCTCAACCCATTATTCCTTCAACTGCTTATTGATGGTGACTTGCACTTTAAAGGTATACACTTTATTTACTATACTTTATCTCTTAAGGTAAACACTACTACATGTCTTTGATTGATGGCTCCTTTCTTTTGTTCTTGCAAGATTGAATCAAAAAAATTCAACATATAGGTGACTGCAACAAGCCACATCATCGGTCATTTTTCATATGATAGAGATGAGGTTTTTAACCTAACTAAGTTTGCACCAATGTCTCTTGTTAGTTGTTGCTTATTTCTTCATATTACTTATTCGATTTGTAAAGGGTGTATTGTGTTCCATAAGTTGAAGGTTATGTTTTTTGTCGATGCATTTGAACTAAATATTTAAAGTGTTTATGTGGTTTTCCATAGTTTGAAGATTCTCTTTCTTTCTTGATGCACCCACATTGTGCTCAATGAAGTATATGGGGCCTCTAGGTTGTTTATGAACACTTCAAAATTTTGTGTTCATAAACACAGTTACTTTTGAAAGGAAAAATATGGTTATGTTCAAGCATCAATGCGACTTTAATGGGTTTGATTTCTTCATTTCTTTGGTTTGCTGGTTAGCCAAATTTTGTCTTTCTATAATTTTCAGGTCACATATTTATATACAAATTTATCTATCTACCTATCTATCTTTCAATTTAACTATCTATTAAACTACCAATCTCCATCTATACCCATATATCTATCTAAATATCAATCTATCAATCTATGTATCTATATATCTATTTATTTGTATATATATGTAGATAAATATATGTAGGTACATTTATATATGCATATATGTGTATATATACACATATATCCAAATATGAATGCACATACATATATGTGTACATACATATGTACATATATATACATATATGTATTAAAATTTTGTGAAATACTTAATTGTGCAATGAAGAACTAAATAGTAGAAGTGCATGGTAAAATATAGTTGAAATGAAAACCAGTGAAACCTTTTTAATATTTTTTAATAACAAATAAATATAAAAATAAAATTGCAGAGTGAATGTTAATCCAATGAAGAACTGAATAATAGGGGAGATCATCCCATAGGGGAGCACCCTACCTTGGCAGGTCCACATGGACTAGAAAAATAAATAAAAATACCTACCACATCATTCAACCCTTCGTGGACCCACCAATACTGTTTCTCCTTGGTTGGACTATCTATGCCAAGTATTATGGTTCAATTGGTCTGTCTTCATGACATGCCCATTTTGATGGTTGACTATCTTCCATTCAAATTATGGCCAATATACTATATTTGTATAAGTTGTCAAATTTTTATAGTTCCTCATCTACAATTATTTTCCTATCTAAGTATGATCTTCCCTTACCACCAGACTCATAGACTTGTCCATCTCAGCATGCATTACCTTCAAACTCTACTTTTCCTTTATTTCCATTAGATTGTTAGAATCATCCATCCAAGCATACCTCACATTCTTTTGCAGCTTTCACTCCTTGAATAGTTATGCTTCCCCACATTGGCATACTTCCCTTGTAAACCCTAGACCTTGACTTATGACACATGTTAAGAGGTATTGATAATACCAACATTCTAACACTCCCACCACATGTTAGATTTCAAGGTTTTTTGGAAACAAATATATATTAATACCAAAGTAGTTAGATATTTAGGTTGCCTTGGAATATAGTCAATCAATAAATACAAATTAATGTTTATAAATTTACTTTTATTTGATCTTGGTATACATTTAATTTTATTGTTTATCTTATTTCTAAACTCAAACATGTAATAGTAGGTATTTCATGTGACTACTTAAGGAAAGTGCTTTCAATATCCACTGCAAACCTTAGCAAAAAAACTACATCATAGGCATATACATATTGGAGTTTATGAGTAAAGGAAATACCATCACCTATATTCATAATTCACACACACACACACACATGATTTTTTAAACATCATATTTTTGGTAAACTTTAATAAAAGATTTATCACTAACATATAAACATCACACCATGACATAATATATGTTATACATAAAAACATATAGGTTAGGTATGACATAATTAATATATATAATTTCATAAACACTCACACAAACACTGATAAGCCCCACAATTGTTTTAAAATAAAATATACAACTTGGTCTCTACAATTGAGGTACGTGTTAAGAGGTACTCCTAGTCCCAAAACCTTGATGGACTGTATTTATTTTCTTCTTTAGGTTTGGAAATTTGTTTTATTATGATATAATGGATTTTAGACACAATTAAATAAATTTCTTTCTTGATAACTTGTTTCCACCAACATACAATCAAATTTTCTCTTGTATGACCCGTAGCATGAAAACATGCAACCAAAATATAAAAATAGTATAACCCACACTCCCTTTACATATCACCCACTGCATTACATCAACATCAATATTTTGAAGGAACTGATTCCATATAAACATCTAAGAACCGAGACTATTCCATCACCAAATCCATTATATCATAATTAAATAAACACACAAATCCATTGGCATATCTACATGAGTAACTAAAATGAATAACAAATTGAATAAAAGGGATGAAAGAAAAAGCATAAGTGGATGTTGCTATTAATACATTCTATATCATGTTTTATGATGTTGCCATTGTTGTGTATATTCCTATATGGGTATTTAAGTGATATTGTTTGTGGTTGTCAATACATATCTATTTTATATGATGTAATTGTTATGTCCATTGTTTTGTAAGTGCATGACCACAAAAACCTTCTCATCATAACCACACTAGAGGTTGACATCAAGGACAACACTAATGATGAAATAGTGCAATAAACTCCCCCTTTGTCATTGATGGAAACACCTGTTGAAAAACCATCAACAACAAAAGAAACTCTCCCCCTTACTTGGACATCTCTCTTTCCCTAGACTTCTCTCTCTCCTTCTTTGTTGTGTTTTTCGGACTTCACTCTCTCCCCCTTTGACATCAATGGAAAAGAGAAACACCTATATATTTCCCTTCTATCTCTCCCATAATATATGCTCCCCCTAACTGCACCAATCAAAGACACCACTACCTACTCCCATTGAGAGGTAGCCTCATCAGTCCAAGACAAAGAATACATCTTGAATTTCATCCCTGGACAGGTGCATCATCTTATGCAGCTAGTTTAAATAAGCAGTGGCAATAACCCCTAGCTTATCTCTGAGATACTCAAATATATCTTTTAGAAGATCCTTTGTGAAAATTTCTGCTAGTTGATCCTTTGTAGGCACATACTTTGACTTTACTTCTCAACAACCTTCTCTCTTAGAAAGATACCAGATAGAGATATGTTTTTTCCTTGAATGCATTACTGGGTTTTTTAAAATGTTGATAGCACTTGTATTATCACACAAGATAGAGATAGGTTCATCATATGAAACTATGATATCTTTCACTGTCTACTTCATCCACAACACCTATGTGCAACAAGATGTTGCACCAATATATTTTGCCTCTATGATAGATAATGGCATTGAATCCTACTTCTTACTCAACCAAGAAACTAGTATGCTTCCAAGGAAGAAAGCACCTCCACTTGTACTAATTTTATCATATGTACAACTTTCCCAATCTACATCTTTATAAGCACTCAAAGAGAATTCAGTATCCTTAGAATACCATAGATCATAGTCTAAAGTGCTCTTCAAATTGAATATCCTTTTTACTACCACCACATGTGATTCTCTAAGATCTTCTTGAAATCTTGCCACAAGACATACTACATGCATAATATTAGGTCTAGTTACAATTAGATATAGTAATCCATTGATCATGGATCTATACTTGGTCTGATCTATCTTAGGAGATGATGGGTTAAATTTTGTCATTGATTTTAGTTTGAATTCACCTAGTTTTCTGTCCATTATAAGCTTACCTTTTTTCCTTTTTCCCTTAAGTTTCCATGATATTTGTAAAAAATTAAATTTAATTAATATGAATAGAATGATACAAAACATTTGGTAATTAATTGATCTTGAGTACTAATTTTGGTCGATATTGTGAACAAGAGTTTTTGGAGGTTGAAGAAAAGCATAATGGAGATTGCCTAGAGGATCTCATGGTATTTTTAGTTATTTCCTTCTATTTTTTGTTTAATTAGTGGTTTGGTAATTAGGTTGTATAGTCGGTTTTGGAGTATACATGTTATTGAATTGATTTCAATCGATGTGGTTGTATTTATTAAAGTGTGAAGTAAACTCTCTTTGGAAAATATTGTTAATGAATGGCATAAGGATAGATTGTAGGGACGACACGTATAAGTGAATTTGTGAAGTGTATTGTATTTTCAAAACACCAAAATAGCCTACACAACTTTAGTTGTTCCTATCACCAAGAAACCACAGGTCTTGTCACTTGGATTGTGCAGCTCTTGATGCTCGAACTATTTAATGCACTTTTGGCATTAAATCCTTTTTATAATTATTGTTAATATTCAAAAGCATTATGTCCAAGATATTGATTCCAAGAGTGTGTGTAATTCCAAGATAATGATTTGAATTTATTAATGTTTAGATGAGGATTCAAAATTCTATGTGTGTCAATTTAGAGCAAGAAGGTGATAATTAACTATAGGATTTTATTAAAGTTGTAGATTAAAGGTGTTTTTCTATTTAATTCCTAGATTAAGAAGTGTGTTTTGATTTAATACCCAAATGCATTCATCCCCATTTGATTTACTAGTTTCATCCCTTAGGTAAACATCCCCGATACCTTTCATTAGTTTACGTTCCCAGGATTGACACATAGGAATAAACTAAGGAAAATTCATACCAATTGGATTCATAGAACTGTTCAATAAGATTATAAGAGATAAAAGTTACATTATTTGTAGTCCATAGTTTTACCCTACATTTTTGGCATCGTTGTCGAGGAAAGGTATTAAAGGCCTAAAAACATAGTAAGTTGAGTTAGAATCAATACGTCAAGAGGAAAGCCTACACAACTGTCGACCTTGTCAAGGTTAATACTTCTGATTTGTTTTGTTATAAGTCATATAGGTGCATGAATCATAATAGAGATAGTAAAGGGAGATTCATTAAGAAAGATAAGGAAACAAGTTTACAACAAGAGAAAGCAAAACTTAAATCAAAACCATCTGTTGAGGGTTCACAACTTGAAGAAGTGAAAAACAGATCAAATCCATCCGTTGAGGGAAGTAGCTTACAATGAAAAAATTGAAAAACAAATTACAACCATTAGTTGTGCACACTACACCTAAGGAAGAATTAGTCAAACCATTAGTTGTACACCCATTACCCGAAAAAGAGTTAGTCAAACTGAACATCGAAAAGTGTGTTATTGAGTCTACCATTATTGAGAACCCTGTAAACACTCGTCCAGAATCTTTCGAAGAATTACGGAAAAAGGTTGAAAAATTATTCCAAGAGTCTTACGGGTCTAGAGTTGGTCCATTCTCATAAACCCAAAAGCCATTCGAGACTTACTTCACCCCTTAGGCATTAGAGGTCATGACTGTTCTCAACAATAACAATAACAAGAACAATGGTAACAATGAGAGGGCATTGGATCACAACAACCCGGTCACTTTTGAGTTTCCAATTTTGCATCCTGAAGAGGATGCCCTTCTGAAAAATATTCCCCATTCTTCCTTTCTTGTGTTTTGTGGTCTTTTTGTTGAGGATCTTGATATGTTTTTGTTTGAGTTTGATGTGTTGTGCCATAGTTATGACTATCGAAGTGATGCATAGAAGCTCAATTTACTCCCAGCCACATTGAAGGATGTAGCCTTACGCTAGTTCATGAACCTCAGAAACATCAAAACATGGGACGACATGAAGGAGGTATTTTGACAAAATACCACGAGTATTGTAAAATAAAAGAGGTTTGGGATGAGATCTTCCATATGACATAGAAATAAGATGAGTTCATGGAATATTACCTCAAATGCTTCATGTTCAACCTACAACGATCACGACAACCAAGGCTAACTCCTGATACTATCAAAATGTTGTTTCTTAGGGGAATAAGAGATAATACTATGGATGCATTGAATTTAATAGGAAAAGGTAATGTCTCTAAATTGAACTTTGATTATATTTGTGACATTTGCAATAATTACTCAAGGTCTCAACGTTCGGGGAGGAGTTATTCAAGTAAGCTTTCTTCTTCAGGAGATGCCATAGGTATAAGAAAGCGTGAAATAGGTAATCTACTCAAAGATCTTAAAACTGATTTGTCAAATCATATGGGTAAATAGATAGACACTTTGCATACTCGTAGAAAGAAAGACGTAGCCAAAAAGGCCTTGGTTGTATTTTTTCTAACTTGTTGCAAGAGACATAGTAGCAAGGATTACCCTTATAATAGGAAAAATATTTCATTTTTAGAGGAAGCCGAAAAAAGTTCTACCTTAAGGCATCTTCCAGTAAGTGTACCTGATATTGAATATTCTGATGAACCTGTCTACTACATAGCCCCAAGGTGACCTTTTCCACCTTGAGTAATACATCTCAGAATGACGAATGTTTTTTTTGTTCTAGGGCCTAGCCAATCCAATTCTTTTTCCAATCAACCTAGATGGTATGGGGGTTGACAACAACATCCACCATACCCTTAATGGATGCCATAATACCAATATGCTTCACATTTTTGGCAGCAGGCATGGAGGACACAATCACCACAACCTTCATCATACCAATAGCCATATCCATCACAATCACAATTTCCACATCCTCTTATGATCAACCGATATCACCAACCAAAAAAAATTCTTCCACCCATACCATCATCATCTATTCAACCAACTAATCCAACACAACCACCAAAGCCTACACCAATGCCAACTCAACCAAATCCAAATCCCAACAATAAGGCAACATAACTCATGTATAATAATGAGGCAATAGGTTATTCTACTTATCCTATTAATATTGTAGAAATAGATGGAGTCCAATTAAGGTCAGGAAAGGCTCTTCAGGGGCCCACAATCATCGAAATTAATGAAGAACCTGAAGAGCATCTGGTAAAAGAACCTCCCTTTCCCAACCGATTTCAGTCATAAGTAGTGCAAAAGGAAGTCTCTCAACTTGAATTTGAATTTTTCAATGATTTACGTAATGTTAGTATTAAGATTCCTTTGGTGTAGTCCATTAAGGATATCCCCATATATACAAAAACAATTCACGATTCATGAACTTGAAAGTAGAAGAAGCAAGATCTGAAGACCGTCCAATTCATTGGACAGCTAGCAGACCTCATGCTTGGGAATATAATTTTTCCTAAGTATTTGGATCCTGGGAGTCCTATCATCAAGGTGTTTATCGATAAAGTTATCATTCCTAACACACTTGATGATTTGGGCACTACAATTCATGTTATGACAAATGACACAAAGGAAATATTATCACTTAAGGGACTTAGACCTACTCTCATAGTTCTCCAAATGGAAAACTAATCTTTGGTCAAATCAAAGGGTATGATTGAAGATGTAGTCCTTTCTATTGATTCGTGGGAAAACCCAACTAACTTTATGGTTTTGCAACCTAAAATTAAGCTAGGGGGATACCCCTTAATCTTGGGATGACCTTGGTTAGTAGCTACAAATGCCTTCATTAATTTTTAGTCAAGAAACATGGTCATCTCTAATGGTGAGCACACAAAATAGTTGACTTTATACCCACCAGCACAACCCTTGTTAGAGATGGAGGATCCAATATGGGTAGATAGTGACTTGGATGAATCATTACCCATATTAACAATTGAGAAAGTATTAGATATTGAAGAAACTACCGAAGATAATATTCTTGTTAATTTTATTCAAAATATATATGCATCTAATGAAATCTTTGAAAGCATGGTTCTTCATTCAGGTATAAATACTCCTTGTCCCTTTGGAAATTTTCCACTGGTAGGTAGCTCACGATCTGTTCAACACTTTTTTACATTGAATCAATTGCTACCTCATAATTGTCTATAAAGTTCATTTTTATTCTCTTATAATTCTAGCAATACACCATCCACTTCACAAGTACTGGCCATAAATTCACCTACACAATCAGAGGCCATGGAAAACTTACCTGGTCACACACTTAACATTAATCCATATTTAACCATTGAACAAATCCAAGATCTCATTACCATGCTTAGAACTCATAAAGATGCATTTGCTTGGGAATACTAAGACATGTGTGGCATTCATCTTGAAACATGCACACACCATATTTATATTGAAGAAGGTAGTCATCCAGTTAGACAACCACAGCGATGGCTTAACCCCATCCTGTGTAAAATAGTTTAAAGAGGAGTTACAGAAATGGTTAAATGTTGGATTTATATACCCTATTTCAGATAGTTAGTGGGCATCTCCTCTAGTTGTGGCTCCCAAGAAAAATGGTAAGTAGACAATTTGTGTTGATTATAGAGCACTTAATAAAGCTACTAAAAAGGATCACTTTCCATTATCGTTTATTGATCAAGTGTTGGACACTCTTGCAGGTAAAAAGTTCTTTTCTTTTCTATATGGGTTCAGCAGCCCTACAACCATATTTGCATAGCACTCGAAGACCAAGAGAAGACTACCTTCACCTATCCTTGGAACCCCTTTTCCTATAATGTTTTTTTGTTTGGTTTATGTAATGCCCCTACCACTTTTCAAAGGGCAGTTTTGAGTATTTTTTGAGATCTTGTAAATGATTATGTTGAGGTGTATATGGATGATTTTACAGTCCATGTTAATACTTATGAAGAGGCTAAAACAAATTTAGAAAGGGTACTTAAACGTTGTATAGACACTAATTGATCATTAAGCCATGAAAAGTATCATATGCTTATGACAGAGGGGATAGTACTTGTTCATTATATTTCTTCCAAGGGTATTCAAGTTGATCCAAAGAAGATATAGATCATTCAATATTTTCCCATACTCGCTAGCCAAAAGGGTGTGTGTAGCTTTCTATGCCAGGCAAGGTATTATAGGAGGTTTATCCAAAATTTTACTAAGATTGCCTCCCCCTTGTTTGCTTTGTTGGTAAAAGATGTCGTTTTCTATTGGATACCACAATGTCAAGAAGCCTTTGAAGCCATTAAGACCAAGCTTGTAACCACACCAGTACTTAGAGGTCCAAATCGGGAATTACCTTTTCATATTCATATTGATGCCTCAAACTATTCCATGGGAGCCATGCTCAGATAAAAAGAAGATAATATTTTCTATTCCATATACTACATCAGCAAGAATTTCACTGGACCTGAGGTAAATTATACATTAACTAAATAGGAATTTCTAGTTGTTGTTTATGCAATCAATAATTTTTGTCATTATATTACCAGATATAAAGTGTTTGTTCATACTAATCATTTTATAATTTGATTCTTATTTAATAAACTTGTTGTGATCGGTAGAGTTATTAGATGGTTGTCTTTGCTTCAATAATTTGACATTACTATACTTGACAAGCCTAGTTGGGAGAATGCTGAATTTTCTTCCAAGTTACAAAAAGAAGAAGATGAACCGGTGCCAGTTGATGATGCCTTCCTAGATGAGCATCTCTTTTCTATATAACAAAAATTTAATGGTTCAATGACATTGTGAATTACCTGGTTATTTTCAAGTTTCCACCTCATTTCTCTCTGAGGGAATGTCAAAAATTGGTTGGACTCAGTGGTCAGTACACGCGAATCAATGGATTGCTCTTCTAAATCGGCACTGACAATGTCATACATTGGTGTGTACCCAAAGACCATGTCTTTGATATACTTCATGTCTGCCACACAAAACCCTGTGGAGGACATTTTTCTACTCAGCAAACGACCCAAAATATTTTAACTGCAAGTTATTGTTGGCCTACAATCCATAAAGATTGTAAGAATTATGTTCATCATTGTGATAAATGTCAACGTATGGGTCGCCCCACGTGCTCAAATGAAATTCCCCTGCATCCTCAGTTATCCATTGAGCCCTTTGAAAAATGGGGGTCTGATTTTGTCAAAACCAATCAACCTACTATCTCGAAACAAGGAATACATCCTTGTGTGCACAAACTATGTAACCAAGTGGGTTGAATTTTTTGCCTTGAAGCATGTGAGGGACACAAAGGTATCGAACTTCCTTTACTCTGAGATTTTTACCAAGTTCAATGTTCCACGAGAGATAGTCATGGATCAAGGTCCGCAACTTACATCTAAACTCATTTCTGCTTTGGTTCATGAGTATGAGATCAAACATCACAAATCTTCACCCTATCATCCTTAGGCCAACGGGCAAGTTGAAGTTACCAATAGAGAAATTGAGAACGTTCTTGCCTAAACAGTTGCCCTCCATAAACGAGATTGGGTTGCATAGCTTCCTGAAGTAGTGTGGGCCTACTGCACGATGTGAAAAACCGCTACTGATTTGACTCCTTATGAACTTGTCTATGGTAAGAAAGTTGTTCTTCCGATTGATTTTAAAATAAAGACTCTTTGTACCACACTCCAATTGGGTATGAGCTTGATCGATGCACAAAAAGAATGAATAGCACAAATACATTTGTTGGATGAACTTCGTCAACAAGCACTCTTCCGTGTGGAGATTGTCCAAAAATAGTGTGCTCTCTAGCATGACCATTTCATTCAACAGTAATCATTTCAGCCCAGTGATTGGGCACTCTTATATGACTCTCGTTTCTAGGATTTCAAGGGTAAGTTTCACACTTGGTGGCTCGAGTTGTACAAGATTGAGACATTCTATGATAACGGTGTAGTTAAGCTTCGCACAATGGATTCTGACTGTATGGCTCTAGTCGTCAATGGCCACCGTTTGAAATTGTACAAGAAGCCCATTTCTAGGGAGGATTTTGTTTCAAATTTTCCAAAGGAACCCCATTTGCTTGATAGAGTTCTTGTGGCCTCTTCATGTACCTTTTAGGTACTTTCTAAAATGTTTTAAAAAAAAATCTGCAATAAACCTAGTGGTAAAAATGGGTTCTTCGACGCCTCTAGGTGATGATAGAATGAAAACCGAGATATCGGAAATCTATTATCGTAAAAAAAATTTAAAAAATTAAAATTAAAAAAAGAGAGAAAAAAGAAGAAAACAAACATGAATGTGTTTTTTCGGCTCATGGCAAGAGGTGGTATACTCTGGTTGACATCTTGTCGCGTGACAAGATGTTGCTTATTTGGACCTCCTATCATCTCCTTTTGTCCTCATCCACATGGACACCTGTCCACTCATTTCCTTTCCACCATATTTTCACCCTTCTTCATTTCCTTCACCCCCTTTCTTCGTCCTTCGTGCCCATTTTTCCTCTACCATTTTCCTTGTTTTCTTGGACCATGTGGACATTCACCACTTTTCTCACCTATTTTTTCGACATCCACATCAATCCTCTTCGTCTGGCCACTTCCGTTCATTGGTGTTTCGACATCTTTTTCTTCTACCCATTCTACCCACTTCATTTGTGGGCTCCACTACCACCGTTTCCCTTTATCCATAGTTCCCTCCATTTCACCTGTCATGTCAGCATCCTACTTTCCTTTCACGGGTGTTGCTACCTTTTCAGCCTAGTACTTTTCCACCATGGCCTCTCACGTGGCACCTGTATGTCACTTCAGCCACCTCGGTCGTCGCTTCATTTTTTTATGCACCCGTCATATCACCTTGTCCTTTCCTTTTCACTGTACCACCATCTTTTCTTCATTCTTTCCTTTCATGTATTTCATTTCATATCATAGTTGATTTCCTCCAATCCATTTCAACACACGTGTTATATTGATATCACATCTTATCTGTTGGTACCGCCAGCTCGACATACCTCCACAGGATCTTCTTTGGTTGTTGCTCGTTGATTCGGCCACCTTGGACCTTCAACTATCTACATAACCTATTTTTGGTCTTCGTGATGTTGCCAACATCCTCTAAATGATTACATTGTTGGATGTATTGTATGCCATTATTTTTGTATTAATTTTCATTTATATTTTTACATTTATTATGGCAACCTCGAGGATGGTGTTGTACGCTTGGTTGGGGGGAGTGTGTGTGCCAAGTCATAATTACCCTCCTAGCATAAACAACCTAACTTGTTATGATAATTGTATTGTTTATTTCTGTGGAGTCCATAATATGTGAAGTACATCAGCCTTGATTTCTTGTTGAACACACTTCATTTCATTGTTGCTTATATTTTCATTTCGCCTCTTGCTAATCTTCATCACCATGGGTGGTATCCATAAGCGTTAGGAACCTACTTATATGTAGCATGTTAAAGCTGACCCGACATTATATCAAGTGTTTGAAAATGTGGGATGGCATGTTTTCTTTACACGATTATGTGGGTATAATGATGTAGTCACCTTTGAGTTTTCCATGGCCTTTAGCAGTGCCATTAATTCCACAGAAATGAGGGGGCTTTATTTTCTAGATAATCCACAAGTTATAGCTAAGGTAATAGGGTCACCTAAGATGGGAGGAGCCTATTTTCCATTAGCTATGAATAGGGTCACTGAGCTTCAGCTACAATCCGAGCGGTTTCTAAGGCAAGGTGAAGTGTTGCAAACCACTCCTAAGCAGGGCACTCTGCGGTCTTCCCTTCTTGAGCATTGGGTTGTTGTGGCCAAGATTATAACCTAGTATGTTACGGGAGAAGGAAAGTATGCATATGTCTTTTCCCATCATTTCAGGTTGCTCTCTCATTTATTCCATAATGATTTGGTTAATCTCTTGCATTATATTTTCAATTCAATCAAGAGAATGAGTCTAGATGTGCAAAAAGGACACCATAACTTTGTAGCATGCCATGGTTTAATAAATTTGATCGTTATGAGGGGTTTAGCTCAAACTGTGCCTTTGGTTAGCTGGGTTGTATTCTCAAAATAATGCATTCCCTCTTAGTCTTCGGCCCCAAAAATTGAGCCACTGACTCATGAAATCGAGGATAATAGTGAAAATTTTGAAGACTAGGATAATGAATTTGATGAAAACCTAGGGCAGTCAGATCAAGATACAGAAACCTATGGAAGTGAAAACCCTTGTGAAGAATTTGAGGGCTTACAACCAAAATAATCAATACAAGGTAGTAGTGATAAGAAGATTAAATTAGGGGTTCATAATAGGAAGATCAAAGATATTGTTGGTGTTAGTATTCCACCTGTGGTGACCCCTTATAACACCAGATTTAAAAAGAAGTATGAGGAAGCAACCTTTGGTTTGCAAAAAATATTTATTGTTACTTGCACCATAAATCAAAACCCTGATGTTGAAACTGTGGCCACCGATCTTTTAAAAGGGAGAGATAGGCAGGGTTGTGAACAACGATGGAAAAATAGAAACAAAACAAGGAAGGGCATAACCAAGCCTAAAACCCCTAAAGAGTAAGGATATTTAGATAACCAAGAAGAAGAGATATATGTTGGTCCTCACAACCAGCATGAAAAGGGTGACATGAGTAAACAAGAGAACATTTATACTGAGACATCTTTACAAGAACTGGGAGGTAATTCTCCAAAGGTGAAACAAAACTTGGTGACTCAAGACACTAGTGTTTCTCCCCATGATTATTGTTTTGATGAACAAGATCCAAATCCGAAAATTTCAATGAATACTTCTCTTGGCCATGACATACCTAAGATACAAAGGACAAGTCCAATGAAATCTCCTAGACAAAAGATTTTTTTGTAGAAGAAATCAAGGACTTATAGGACAAAGTTGTTGAAAATTGAGGTGTTTTCTTAGCTTAATACCTTGTAAAACTTTAATAATGCTGATCTAAATATGCTTTTCCTTTGTTACAGATTCTTTGTGGGTGATTATCTGATTAATCCATTTTACTATTTGTAGAATGTAGATAGAAGTTGATAGAAGAAGTAGACAGGATATTAGAAAGATTACACAAGCATGTACCATGGAGAAAACCCTTTCGGGTAAAAAACTCCACCAAGTATTAATCTATTATTCAATCTTTGAAGTAGATTACAATAGCTTCAATTATTGCTTGAGAATACCTCTTTTTCCTTCATGAAACTTCTTCACAACCTTCAAATAAAACTCACAAACTCTCTCTTCAACTTGCTTGAGATAAATAGACTTTAATCAACATTGTAAACTCCAAATGAGTTACAATAACAATGCTCAAGCCCTAACCCTTAAAGGTACGCCTATCTCTTGCAAGTAGAGTTGTGTCGTGAAGAAAAATGTCAAATCATCTCCTTCATCCATTTGGGCATCCCAAACTGAAGTCATAACTCAACCTTTATTCTATAAAATATCTTAAGGCTTCATCCTCAAAGTTGGCGCCCAAAAGAGGGCCCCAAGTAACTAAGCCTTCATAAATATCTCAACATGCAAAGGAGCTAATTCCAAGAAGCCAACTTGTGCGCCCAAAGTCGGTCCAAGATATTTCTTGTTAACTAAAACATTTCTCAACACCATTCATGCAAGAATGGTCATCCCTTGTTAACTAAAGGTAGTACTTGTTATTTTTCATGCAACTCAAGTTATTAGCCATGCATTCTAAGTTAACTGAATTCAACTAGCATTCAAATAAAACTAACTGAAGATAACTGAACCATAATTGAACTAAACTAAATTGAACTGAAAAACTAAACTAAACTAAATTGAACTGAACTGAACTGAACTGAACTAAACTAAACTAAGTTGAACTAAAATGAACTGAACTGACATGAAATTCAACTAAACTTCAACTAAACTTCAACTGAACCGAACTGAACTTCAACTAAGCTTCAACTGAACTTCAAACCCTATTTTATAGGTACTCAAAATGCATAAATCAAAATCTCTATTTTGTAGGAACCTAGGATGCATTTATGAAGTGTACTCAATTTACCAACCAGTTAACTGAACTCAAGGTGAGTGTCACCTCCCATATGTGTGCCCATGTGCTCCTATTTTGTAGGAGCCCATTCCAAGGCGTCCCCACATGCTCCTAACATTTAGAATAAATTACAAATGTCAATTAACATTATTATTTCATCAAATATTAATCCCTTCCTAATCCTAGTGTTGTTGAACACATTGCAAGGACTTAGGAGATACATGAAATAAATAATGTTTAGGATTGCAATTAAATGGCATCCTATTTCCAACAAAATTAAGTTGGTTGGAAGCCCAAATGAAAATCCTTCAACCATAATTGCAAAAAGTCTATGACAAGAACCAAAAATAGGCTGAAGAGATAAAGGAATCAAGACATCAGTTGGAGCAATTGATTCAAGGACATAACCTAACCATGGCAGGGTATATAACTCTGGAAGAGCACTACCAAGTGATTGACAGTTTGAAGGCTTCTTGGGAAGAAAATATTCTTGAAGAATGTATGACTATAGAGTACGACCAGGGTAAAGTTAATGAACTAAAGGTTGCAATGGAACAAAATATTTCAATTGGCTACATCTCTAAAGTTGAGCATCAATAGATTAATCCAAAAGTTGAAGGAGCAGTGGGGCAGAGAGATAATGGCAATGGTGCAAAGATTGAAAAATACTTCAACTTAAGTTTGTAAGATTTTGCATGAGGACATGCAAAGTCTTCAGCTAGGGGGAAATGATGGGTTAAATTTTGTCATCAATTTTAGCTTGAATTCACCTAGTTTTGTGTTCATTGTAAGCTTACATTTTTGCTTGTTTTCCTTAAGTTGCCATGATATTTGTGAAAGATTAAATTTAATTAATATGAATAGAAGGATACAAAACATTTGGTAATTAATCAATCTTGAGTACTCATTTCGGTGGATATTATGAACAGGGGTTTTTGGAGGTTGAAGGAACGTGTAATGGAGACTACCTGGAGGATCTCGTGGTCTTTTTATTTATTGTCTTCTAGTTTTTGTTTAATTAATGGTCTGGTAATTAGGTTGTATACTTGGTTTTGGAGTATTTAGAAAATAGTAGGTTGTAGGCCACTTTACTATTTTCCAAAATCGATCGAGTAATTATGGTTATAAACTTATAACTGGTGGACATATATATTTTAATATTTTGTTCTATATCGATACATATATATATATGCTCTCTTTTGAGCATGGAAACAATACTAATCTTGAAGTTAAATTAATATAATAAAAGACTATTGAAGTGCTAGATTTATGTGTGGTATAAACATTTTCCTCCATTCGACTGGTTGGGAGAAAGGGCTCACTCCTTACCCAGCATTTGGATTTTTATTTCTATTGTTGTGTTTGAGGTATCATCTATGTTTTCTCAGTGATTTTGTATGTTTGTGATTTAATTAAGTTTAGCAATCCTGTATACATGTTATTGAATTGATTTCAATTAGCGTGGTTGTACTTATTAAAGTGTGAAGTAAACTCTCTTTGGAAAAGATTGTTAATGCATGGCATAAGTACAGATTATAGGGATGACACATATAAGTGAATTTTTGAAGTGTAATCTATTTTCAAAACACCAAAATAGCATGTGCAACTTTACCAGTTCCTATTGCCAG